>VZTD01003765.1:520613-557575 GCA_013397725.1 Rhagologus leucostigma | reverse complement strand
AGCCGCAGAAAGGCGCTGCACGCGCGCGGCCGGGGAGCTTTCTGGAACAGCCTGTGGGCCTGCGGGGTGCGCTGTCCAGGCACAAACCAATCCCGACGGGCCGCGGCCTGCCACCTCTGCCCAGCCGGGGCGTCTCCCCACCGCAGCCACGGCCCATGGCAGCGATGGACGCGGGCCACAGGCCTGGGGCTGTCCTGGCTGTCGCTGCATGGCAGAGGGTGAAGGAGAGTTGAGGGAGGTTTGGGTTCTGCCACTGCCCGAGAGCAACGAGCACGGGATGATCTCACCGCCCCAGAAGTCGTATCGCAAGTGGACCACAGCACCGCGCTGAGTCCTGGATGTCACTCTGTGCTGTCAGCCCTTGTCGTCTTCACAAACACAGGCTGCTGTCCCTGAGCCGAGAGCAGACCCCGAGCTGTCCCCACAAACACAGGCCGCTGTCCCTGAGCCGAGAGCAGACCCCGAGCTGTCCCCACAAACACAGGCCGCTGTCCCTGAGCCGAGAGCAGACCCTGAGCTGTGCCCGTGTCTGAGCCTTGCACAGCCCTGCAGGGACCCTCATGGAGCAGCAGTGGGTGAACTTGGGGCTCTCCTCCTCATCCATCAGAGCACGAGAAACCCTAAGGTGAGAAATGAACAGCACTGGGGGAAGTATCCTAAAAATGCAAAAGAACACTCCCCCCCAAAAAAAAAAAAGAAAAAGAAAGAGAAGGGAAAAGGTTTTAAGTTCTTGCAGTATGCGCATAAAGCAAAAATAAAACCATGGCTCCAAGAAGCTTGTAATTTAATTAAGCATAGCAATGTTGCATGAAGCAAGGAACACAGGGACACATGCAGCATGTTAACAACCATACTATGGAAAAGCTTTTTCATATAGTCGACTTTGCCAACATAGACTGCAAATGTTTATTAACAATCCCTTTTCTCTTTACGTGCAAGATACAGGAAAAAGAGACAATATAATTGAATCACCTAGTCATTCATTCACCAGGTAGGATGGACATTAACTGGAAAAACATAGAAGAGACTAAAGAAAGATCTGAGCTTGTTTAGGAAAATCAGCATAGCAGTATAGGATAATCAGCATGGCAGTATAGGAAATCAGAAGTCAAGTGAGTAGAAAATGCAACATACTACTGTGCTGAATTGTCTACACAACCCAAGAAATACAAATAAATAAATAAAGGATAAAGGTGCATCTTTTGGGAAGGATGTTTAACTTCTGTTCAGAAATTCTTAAACAGAAACCCACATGAATTCACAGTGAATCTGAGACATCTGAATTGCATCAGAGCCATAGAGCCGACCCCATGTGTGTGCCCCACAGAGCTGACCCATGGACACGGCAAGGCCTTACATCACACAGACAGCTGGGAAGTAAGCTGCCATTATTTGTACAGCATTCAAAGAAATCACACTTTGGGTTTATTCCAGTGTTAAGCAATGCAGTACTTCTGCTCCAAGTCATGGTCCAGACAGTCCAAATCAACAAGATACAGCAGTTAGGCTTCCTAAACCATGTCCAAAGAAATTTGAGATACCTAAGAGTAGGTGCCACATAAGCCAGCACATTAGAGCAAACAGCTGAAGATTATGGAGATGGCTGAATTTTATTCTTTTTTTTATTCTTATTTTTTGTCTGGAATTCAAGAAGTTTTGAGAAAAGTGTGAAGGAACTTACGTTAATTTGGGATTGAAGCACTAATCCATGAACCCCAGAGCTGCATCAGGAAATACGTTTCTTTCTTTCAAAAACTGCAAATGTCTCTTTCAAAAAACGCCCAGAGAAATTCCACTTGGTAGTGGCAAGATGTGGGTTCCAGAGAATTAATTCTCCCTGTAAATAGGGCCACTTCAATACAGGAACAGGTGGAGCCTTACCAACAGAAACTCTTTATATTTTAAAACTTTTGGGGATTTGTACATCTATCTCCTGCCTACAGTTCTAAGATTTAGCTCTTTACATACATCCTTTGTAGACGGAGTTACCCAAAGGACAGAGCTGCCTTGTAAATCTGTACTTCCATTTACTGGGAGCACCTCAAAGGGCTCTAAATGCAGTGCAGTGCTAAACTAAGGGTGCACCAGTTATCAGCATCTTAGCAAATCTGAAGCTCACCTCAGTCTTCTCTGCCTTGATTTTGCTGGGATAGCATTCCCTTAGCTCACAGTACTGGCAGGAGAATTGGTACCATGGGGTCTGGATGATGCTCAAGTATTAGTTGAACACCCTTTAAGAACGTACAGAAAAACATGAAAACTTGTGCTAGAAAGTAGACTGGGTTATCTTCTCAACCACACCATCCCAAAGGCAAATATAACCGCTGAAGATCGGGAACCTGTCACTCTTGAGGTAAGGGCACCCTGAGGGATGGGGGTCTATTATATAACTTACAGTAAATCTGCATTTATGTTCTTTTCTCCCAAAATACTGCACCAGAGCAGGTTTTAGGCTCCTACAGGCAAGAACTGTGGATGTACAACAACAATAGTCTTGATCTACTCCTAAGAGCAGCACACAACAGTGTAGACACAGCCAAAACCACTCATGTTAGATATGTAGGCATTTAAATCCTAGCCAAGCTCTTTTGTTTGATTTACAGTAGGGCATTTTTACTTTACAAAATGAAATTAAATCAAAACAAGTTAATTCAGAAACCAGTAAAATACTCTTTTCCATACTCTTTCGAAGTTAAATGTTAGTCTGACTCACCTGTCAGCCCTCAGCACTGAATTGCAGCTCATCTTCTCCCAGCCTAATAAACACTGTTTGTAGATACCAGCTCAGTTTGTATGATGTTGGAGAATTCATCCATGCTTCCTACCCCTTTCGGTCTGTCCAGGGTGGTCTACATTCTTGATTAATGTTTATTTCCCCACTGCTTTGCTCTGCTGGTTCACAGAGAAAAGGCACCAGCTTACCTGAGCTACCAGGATTAAAGGATAAACTAACAATTCAGCTTGCTCAGCATTTTGCCTCAAGTGACAAAAATCAAACACACATAGCAAAGGATTTGATGCCTAATAGCAATGTTCTACCCCAAAGGGTAGAAAATCATAAAAGCAGCATTAACCAACTGTACTGCCCACAGACCCATGTCTACCAGCAGTGAGGAAGGAAGCCTAAGGCCAGCTCAGAAGTACAGAAACTACAGCTTTGAAACTGGAGGACAATCCAGATGTGGGGTGAGCACAGCCTGCCCTACACTTGAAACACCGAGTGCAGAGACCCATGGACTTGAGAACATGAGAACCCTTCTGTCAGGTGGCAGCAACCAGCCCCTCACCTGAACCTCCTCCAGGTCCTGCATGACTGCTGGGCTGAAATACTGGATTTTAGGTCAAATCACTGCAGAAAATGCACCTAAGTGTAGAGAAAGTGGGGCTGACAAGCCAAAAAGGTGGTGGAGAGGAAGTCAGAGGCTCGTTTAGTACCTGGCTGCCCTTGGGTTGCAGCATCTCATCCCTCCTCTGGTCTCATAGGCAGCATTTCACATCCTCTTCAGGCTGTTTCTGTGCAAAGGAGTGAGAAAACCCAGTCCCAGGCAGCTGCAGTTCCAAATCACAGCCAACCCCGCTTTTTCTGCAGCCTCCAACAGAAAGCGGGGTGCAGGACAACAACAGCTTTTTCCTGCTCCCCATGTACTGGCAGGAATGCCTCCCACCTGGGGAAGCCTTTTCTTTTACCTCTGTCCCACCACTGCTGGAGACCTGCTTGGAACACGAGGAGCAATGTTAGCAAAACTAGTAATTCCTTGCTATATTTTTAAATACTCTTATATTATTGTTCATATCATTATTTATTGTTTTAAATGATAAACTGGATTTATTTTTATAGGATTGCATTAGCTGGGTTAATTTACTTAAAGTGGATGTATTTAGTGGGGCTTCCCAACTCCTCCTGACCCTCAACACAGAAAGTAGCTGAGACCAATCACCAGTTTCAGGCATGAGGGGAAAATAAAGACAAGATTATGCGTTTTGTGAATGCTTTGGTATTCAGAACAGGACCAAATAACACAGCAGGAGGATGGTTTTGCTTCAAAATAAAACTTCAGAATAAAATAAAGAGAGAAAAGGTATAATCATATCATATGAGAAGTTAATATTTTCAAATCCAGGGCAAAGGGAGGTCCCTGCCATATGTATCTAAATCTTGCAAAGGTCTAAAATGTAGGTCACATCTATTTAGGACACTGAGCATCCCCTTTGGCTAGTTCTACATGGCTTCACACTGAGGTACTTGAAGAGTTGTTTGGTTCACCATGCTACTTAGCATCCAAGTCTGAAATGCTATTCTCTCGCCCCAGGTGATGTATAAAGTTTCTGTGGGCTTCTCAGGACTGGAGACTCTACTTTTAGGAGACAGGACCAAAAATGAGGCACTGCAGCCCTGGGGATGGGAGTCCGCATGTCTTTCACAGATGTTTCCCTGAAGTCTCTCAAAGTGCTTCATTGGTAAAGGTGCCTTAAAGGTTAGTGTGCTAATTTTCGTTATCTGAATAGCACACAGTTCCTTCGAGTAACGCAGAATCCAGCCAGTTTTACCTTGACTATTAACTTATTAATATTTGGGTCAAAAACTAGGAAAATTCAACAGGATTATAAAGAATAATTTCTTGTAGACATATGCATGACCAGTTCTTCATCGTGAACTTTCTTACTCCTTCAAACTGCCAAGATTTGCTTGTGGAATTTCTCCACGCAGTTGTTATATCAAAGCTTTTGCACAAACCTATGGATCAAAGAGAGCATTCAGTCCTGTATATATTCTTTGCTTGATGCTAAACCCCCTGCTGATTCAGGAAAATATAGATGTAAATTTAGAGGGTAATTTGTTTAAAGTTTTCTTTGAAGACCAAGAATATGTAGTACCTCAGACAAATACAACCAATGCATCTAAGAACTGAACACTAAAACTTGCACCAAGTTGATGTTTTTATGTTACTTTAAGCTAATAGATTACTTAATTGCTTACTGTTCTTTGAAACACAAAGCATGAGAAATTCTGAAGTTGAAAATACAGGAGGATAAAAGAGAATGCAAAACATCTCATCCTTAAACGGGGTTTTACAACTATCAGATTTAATGTAAAGATTACTGACATTTTTAAGCTCATTTTTTTACATGGCTGTCTGGGGCCTTGTTTTCAAACCATAGAGTAATTTAGGCATTATTTTGGACTTTGGCTCAAGCAGAAGTGTAACTACAAGTCAAAGGTTCTTTCTGGGTGTTTTTGGTAATGTGTGTCAGAAAGGACAAGTATAAATAGGGAACAGTGATGTTTGCCTTTGTGAACTAAAGTTTTCTGTCCGTTTGATAATTTGCGGTAACAAAGGGCTGAAAATAAATGCTCTCACTGCTAATAGGGAAGGCAGAAGATATTTTCCAATCCTGTTTACAGAGCACTATGTCTATTTATGCATATGTATCTACCAAGGGCTAAAGAGGTATCAGGTAGGAGTTATCCCAACTGGAAAGAAGTAGTATGCTGGTGTGAGAAACAAATTGGCTATAAACTGCTAATTGCTGAAAAAACAATATTTTTCTTAGGAATACAGTGAAACTGAGTCATTACCCTCACATTTGCTCAAGTAACCATCTTACATTCAATTGATTTATTGATGAAAAGCTTAGAAAAAGAGCTAGTAGGCATCTTGGAAACTTTGAGGCACATTTTTATTGCTCACAATTGAGATCCCTTGAGCTTGCAACACTGCTGCAGAGGGGAATGCTGGACAGCCACCATTTTTTGTCTGAAAATGTTTCGTTACAACAAATTTACTACAGAGGATACTTCCGTAACAATGTAAAAATTAGTAATAATAAAGCAAGTACAATATATTTTTACAATGTCAGGTCATTGCAATCTTGCCTGTCCATTAATAGAATTAGTCTTTTCATACACAATCTTTTCTGTAGGTGAGATACTTAAAGAATATAAGAATTTACAAGCTTAGGCTTTCCTTGCTTATTTGAATTTCACAAATGTTCAATATATTTCTGGCAACTATTTTCTTTCATTGTGAAAGATCCTTTTGCATCAGGGAAGATGCTCATCCTTATAGCTATAAACTTGTATTTGTTGTCTCAGTACATCTCAGGTCTCGAACAAAACTTTAAAATGTCTCTTTAGTTTAGGGTTCAGTATTAATGTATTTGATAATACTTTGTCAGGATTAGTTGCTATTGTTTTATTCATATGTAAAACATTCAATGGAAAACTTTAATTACATATTACTGATACAGTACAATTGCTAAGTCATATCTGGGACCATTTATTCAGGAAAGCAAATGAATGCAAGTCCTTAAAAAAAAAAAGGGAGAAAGAGCAACCTTTTCTTGTGTAGATTTCCACCTGCAATGGGTATGGTCTCCACCACACTACAACCACAGTTCTAACACACTCTGTAAAAAAATACAAAGATGGTGCCCATTTGCAATAAAAGAGAAGTAAATATGAGGAAGGGGGTTTTGAAATAGAAACTTCTTTACACCATCTTATTTTTCTTGTCAGAGAAAAAAATGAGACCAACTTTTAACTCTTAAAGCAGCTGGGGTTTTAAAAACCACCACAGAGTTTTTGTCTTCAGGACCATAGGGAGGCCATGCCCCTGGTATGGCTTGGAAATGCTTCATTTAAGACAATGTTTTAATAACACTTAAGTGCAAGTAGATGAGTAGTAGCATAATCTTACATTTCTGGGTTGGATATAATGACAAGTTTTTTTACAGTAATTTTTTGACACTGTAATTATGAAAGTAGTAAAATATTTTACATCTCCATGCAGCAAGCTCATCTGTAGAACAAATTTGGTATCTGGCAGTAGCAATGCCTCATCTTGGCTGCTGAAGACTGATGGAATGTAAGGGGTAACTCTGACAAAAGCCTGAATCAGCGCAGGAAACATAAGGATGCTCTGAGAGGTTCTTGATAAACGAAAAACACTTTCAGCTCCATGGCATATGTATCAGCAGATTGCAAATTTGTGTGTTGGAGGGGCTCCCAAAACAATCTTGCAAAGGCTGCTGAACACCAATGAAAGGCCAACAGTGGCTGGTATTTGAATCTAGCCAGCCCACTAAAGTGTGGGTTTTTTCTGCCTTTCTTATTTCTTCAAAGAGATTTGGGAAAGAAAGGACACAAATCTCTCTGTATCAACAGAATAAGGAGCAATACTCTCAATTCCAGCCTATTAATTTCCACCAGCTATCAGGAGCCGCAAGGAACAAAGAAGAGAGAACAAAACTCCGAGGAACTTTATCCTTTTACCAGCATTTTTGCAATGTGATGGCACCCCTGAGACTTTCATATCATTGCTGAAAGGGATTTTAAGCGCTGCACTGCAGTGCCAGTTTGCTGGGAAATCGCCTTATAACATCTAGATCAGTTGAAGCTTGTCCTCCTGTACCTTAGCCTGTGACTTAAGTGGCAACTGAAAGATGCCACTTGCACCAGTTTCTTGATGACTTTAAGAAACAACCTAAAACAACCTACAAAAAATAGCACCAATCCTTCCTGGACTGGAGTAAAGAAACTGCAGTCCATAGTGAACTTGTAAAATTGATGCATTTATGAGTCCAAAAAATTGAAAATGAACTCTTTCAGAAGTACAGCAATGAGTTATCACTTTTCTTTGAATCAGATGGTTGCCATAATGAAATAATACTGAATTTCCCCAACCAAACAGTCTGTGCTGTGATAGCAGATTCATTGGTGGTAAATGCAGGCATAGTCAAGGGGGATGTTGACTCCTGCCCAAACTATAGTTTTGACAAGTTGAACTATCAGAGAGCAATAAACACTTCCAGTTAATTGTCCCACAGATACCAAGCAGCAGCCAAAAGCTTTTGATACCAAGTGAGTGTAGTAGGCAGACTGCTGGGCCATCACCTTATCAATGCACCACTCTTGGGCCAGCTGGTTGGGAACAGAGACATTTGGTACAAAATACAAGCTTTTGAATGGATAACCACTGTCTGAACTAAGTTCAGTCCCAGCTGTGTCAGGAATAGAAGTGGGAAGTTTCCCAGGCTGAGTCTCAGGAGGGACAGGCACTGCAGAGGCAGTGGCAGAGGTCTTGAGAGGACTTGAGAGAAGGAAGGTGTCAGGAAGGAGCAGGGCTGGACTAGCTCCAAAGGAACCCAAGCCCAGAGGTAAGAAGCAGTGAGGGTACTGAGAGAGAAGAAAACAAAATCACTGAGAAATGCCATAAAATGGTTGGAGCTGTTCACTAAAAATAATTAACTTTCTTAAAATTATTTGCCTTGATCCCTTGAAAAAAGAAGTCACTGACTTACCTGCACAGAGCAGCATAAGACAATGGACAACCAGATAAACATGTAAATTGGCTGAGGCTTTAAAATACTTTCCTCTAATGATCTGTTTCACTGGATAAATGCTGCCTACATAGTAGCTAGAGAACAACAAAACGGAGAAGCTGGAGCCTTCATACAGACAACTTGACTAAAAGCTGAATAACTTGAAGTAAGAGCTGGAATGGCACCTAGATTCTGGTCACAATGTAGGTTAAAGGCTGAGCTTACATCCAGACACAGGACTAGGCATGAGACTTGACACCTGGAGGACTCATTCCAGGGGGACCAGAAATGGGACAGAGATACTATTAATTCCGTAACTGTGTCACCAGTCTTAAGGAAGGACTCATGGCCAGAAACTTCATAGGACTATAAAAGCCTGTTTCTTATTGCTACTTCTCTGTCTATATAACATATATATATATATATGATTGCATGATGAATGTTGAAGAAAAACACCACCAACCTTTTTCTGGTATGGTAATACAGTCCTTGAAATACTCTCCATAGGAACAATAATAATATGAACAATAATAATAATTGCCATGTGGCTGTTAATCATGGATTACATTGCCTTTCCAGTATTTCAAATGAAATAATTCAAAATTAAGTATTACAGCTGTTGCTATTATTATTGTAATAATGCCATGAGAGAAAGATGCTCTAAAACTTTAAATTGTTCACAAAAGAGACAAAGGTTAGTATGTTAATCTTTCTCCCACACACTGGTTTCTAACAAAAATTGTGTAATAAAAACAAAGGATTTCCAATTGTTTCTTAATACCTTCTGAGCAAAAATAAATCACTTGAACTCCAGAGATATTTTTGACAGTGAGCTAAAGGTGTATTATGAGTGAGTAGGAGGCTCGATGGGTGAATATAATAACTGCTTACCTATGAGGGGTATATCAGAATCTGTAAGGAGAAATGTGGTTACTCTGTTTAATGGATATTAGCCAGAAGAGCAGTCACACAATTCATCTTCACGAGCAATTCTGGTGAGTGGTGTAGGGATTTTTGCAGCAGAGCCATACATCAGCTGAAACCACAATTATTCAGTTGGATGGCAAAATCTAGTGCAGCACCTCTGCTTCTGTTAAATGCTCTTGTTCTCATTTTTATAAGTACACAAGAATCAAAAGAAAGTAAACATTTTCACTTTTGGCATTCCGCTTCAGATCTGCTGTCTAGATCTTCATGTAGCTAGCTATTATTGCCTTCTTGGTATTTCCAGTAATTTCAAAAGCATCTCAATGTAAACCTGCAATCAAGAACTGACAGTTTGAAAACTATGCTTTGCCTTATTGAGAGAATTCCTTTGAAATGCATATAGTGATTTATTTTAAAATATTTTGCTAAATAACCATGTAATGTTAGTATATATACTGCATTATATACCATGCTCTCCACTGAGTGTTGACAAAAGAGCTTTAAAGGGGATAGGAACTTAGATAATGTGATCTGGTTATGTAAGATGCTGTTAAAATGCTGTTTCTCTGTGGGATCTCCTCTTCTATAGGTACGGTCTTGTAGGATGCGGTCTCAGGATTTGGCTTTGACCAAACTGGGCAATACAAAGAAAATCAATCACAGTTACAGCTTCCCCTTTAACATGGGCAATTTTATTCAGATTAGAGTCATTCATATAGCAAATTAACATTGCTTTACTATAGTGAATTAGAGATGGTTTAAATAAAATCGTTAATTTTAAATTATTTTAGCTTCATTTACAATGAAGCAACTCATTGCTAACTCATGACTAACACCCATATTATGATTTTCTTCTGCTAAAGTGTTCCTTACCTTCAAGACTCATCTTTGCTGAATCTTAGCATCTGATTTGCAAAGCCAGGGATGCTGTCCAAAAACATGTTCCAGTTTCCGTACAGTATGTACTCCCAACAAAGTGTTTCACTTATACATTTTTAGTCAGAGCTCAGTATTCCACATTAAGCTTAGCTGTCAGTTCCAGCATTCATAATTACATTCCTGAACCATACAAACAAAGCTGAAGTCTGTTTGGTTTTCCCTAATTTGACCAACATAATTAGCATTTCATAAGCCCTCCTATAAGCAAAATATTGGGTCAAATCATTTATTGATATAACTCAACTGAAAAACAACAGAATTACCCCAGAGAATAATTTGGCCTATTAGGTTCTCATTTAATTGTGAGTACTTAACCTGTAATTATCTGCTTATGAAAACATAGCTACATAATAGAATCACGGAACAGTTTGGATTGGAAGGGACCTTGAAAGATCCTCTATGCCAGCCCCCTGCAATGAGCAGAGACATCTTCAGTTAGATCAGGTTGATGGGTCTGGGCCACATCCAAAGGTCATCTTAATCAGTGGAAGATTGTCCACTGGCCTCAGAAAGCCTTAGGTTGGGTCCGGAGTATGGTACACTTGAGACTTCAGGTTCAGCAGAAAATTCATTATTCAGTGTCTTGGCCACCAAGCTGAGGATATTGCCTTCAACTGAGACCTCCTGGTCTGACCAAACAGCCCTATAGGAGGAGAAGAGAAGTTCAACATCTGTCCCTCTCCAAGATCCACAGCCAAACCAGCAGGATAAAATAGGAGAGGTACAGGAGAGAAGGTAGGACTATAAATCATCACTTGAAATGGTAGCTCAGAATGAAAAGGCTGATAAATACCTAGCCATGTTTTATGCTATCCCAATACCCTGCTTTACTGCTTCCCCACTGGAAGAAACTCTTACACAAGCACAGCCTGTCACAAGCAAAGAGGCACATTTCAGAGTTTACAGCAAGAGCCCTGTGCCCTAAATTCAAAATTTCAAATAAAATGAAAGGAAGCACCTGAATATCCTCTATACCATAATGAAAATACAATAGGTTTCTAGGTGGAAGCCAAATGCTGGCTGCAACCTCCAATGCCTTGTGTGATTTGAGACCGTATTACCTGAGAAATTGCTTCTGTCCCTGTGAAATCTTACTGCAGTCAAGATCTGCAGGGATGTTCAATTGTGGTTTTATGGTATAAGTGAGAAGGCTTTTTTTGTGATGGGGGGCTGAGTTTGGGAGTACCCTCAGGGTTTGTGGAAGCTCAGGTTTGTTAATCTTCCAAGTGTACTGTAAAACTCCTCTTTTCTTGGGCTGCAGTACAAGGACAAGCTAAAGGCATTGGAAAATGTTATATTCATGAGCTGTCCTCTGGCACTATTTAATGTGTGTAACATATAGCAAAGATAAGTGGAACACAGCTGTACTTGTTGCATTGCCTATAATAGTAGTTTATGCATGGAGAAGAGGATGTAGAACAGGTGATTAAAAAGTGCCGACTGGTCAGTTATTAAACCTGCCTAATCAGCACAGGCCACATGGAGCTTGGAAATTCATCTGACTATTCTGCTCATAACAGTATTGTCTTCTCTGTATGACTCCTTCGTTGCTATTGTCTTTTTCTTTTGTTAGAAAAAGCAAAATATCTCTTTTATTTCCCTTCTTTATTTACCCCTCTTTTATCTCTACTTGTATTCCTTTTCTGTCTGTAGAATAGTAACTGCTTTTTTCTTTCAAGAAGTTGATGATTTGAGGCAGGGATTCTTGGATGAAATTTCAGGGTAGGAAGCTCCTTCTCTTTGCTGACCAGTGGGCAGCAATCACTGGTAACCAGTTCTGGAAAACACCTTATTTTGCTCTGTCAGCCACAACTGCAGACTTCTTAATGTCAAGCGTCCATGAGCAACAATAGGCAGCTGAGAGGAGTGTGGGATGAGGAGTATTAGTCCCTCACCAGAAACATTCAGAAATCAAGTTCAGATACTCGCAGTAGCACTTTTAGCCTGGAATTCTGTGAATCAGTGAAGTTCTACTCTACAGGCCACAGTGTTGTCTTGTTCCTAGACCATGTCCCATACCATAAGCACAAGAGGTCACTACACCTGCTCCACTGCAGCGCTTCAAGCTGGTATCTATGCCATCCCCACGCTTTTACAGGTGGTGGATGCAACATGATATGCAGCAGAAACACCATCCCACATGGAGTATTTATAGGTAGGAGAGGGTATTTCAGATAGGAGAGGATATTTCTACAAGAGGAAGAGAGGGTAAACCAAAAGATTGTGGAAAGGCTGTAAGTTCCCATGAAGGAACTACAAGACTACACTTCCCAAGACACCACAGTGAGTATGTGAGGAACAAGAATTTCTTGATAGTGATGCATCCTCCCCAAAAGAAGTAAGAGTGTGAATTAGACCTGTCAAATTACCAGCAAAACTGCTTGAAAAGATAAAAAGGGATGGAGGAGTCTGAGGTATCAGTCATGATATCCAGGAGAGGAATTCTGATGCAAGAAAAGCCTGGAGGGAGTTAAGAAAAAGGCGCACTGTGAAGCTGTGGAAGCTGAAGCAGCATTGAGAGCATGGGATCTCAAACATGCCACTAACTTTAACCATGAGAGGTAACTCAATTCATTTAAGTGGGCAATTTCACAAATAGAAGTATTGGCTATATGGAATGCTATCTTTCTGTGAATTCTGAGATACACTGGAAAGGAAAAAGCGACAAACCTTATTGTATTATGTATTAATTTCCACAATAAAATGCTTGCCATTTCCTTTGAAATGTTCTCTTCACAGTATTCTGCAGAATTCAAACTTTAGCAGATACATAAATCATGGAGGTACTTTTTGCCTTGCCCTAAAAAAAAATCCAGTTATATTTGGAGAAGATCACTGAATGACAGCATTTCTTATCCATGTATCAGACAGCACAGGGCACTGTTGTCAGCCTGGTAACAATCTTCAATATTTTCTTCTACTCTTTATACATTGCTTTAGATTTAATATTGGCTAGGAACAAGTTGATAACATATATATTTTATGTGGAACAATTCTCAGTTCCTGAAAACACTTCTCAAGTTAAGAGTGATATTCTTGTGAGAGTAGGGAAAAGAGCTAATAGTCTTTTATCTTGAGCACTGATCAGTGATGTGGAAAAGACAAATTAAGTTAAGGCACTAAATCTGTGCACAGTAAGAATTGAATATTGGTATTCTACTTCCTAGACAAATACCTTAAACATCCTGAGAATGTTGAGCTAGGTGAGGAAGGGGAGTGCTGTCTGATACAGTAAAAAGTAGATTTAGTTTGCTTTAAACCCTTGGAGTTACAAAGATTTAGAAAGCTTTCCAAAATACAAAATAAGGACAGAAAATAAAAATAACTAACAATAAATAGAATTGAGACTTAAATCAGTCCAATGAGATATATATGATCACATTATCCCACTGATCCAAGTAATCCTTTTCAGTCCTAAATGCTTTACTCCTAAGAGTAATTTTTCATTACATTCTTGTTCACTGAGCAGGTCTGTTCCAGCATGTCACTACAGCAGTCACACGGCTGCCATGTGTGCAGTCACTACAGCATGCCACACATCCCCCCGGCCATGAGGCAGCTGTGTGGCTCTGGGCAGCAGAGGAGCCCTTCCAGCTTCAACTGCAGGTGCTCTGACTCCTGCCTGCTCACCGGCCGTGCGCCAGAGCAGAGCTGCTCAGCCTTGTCTGGCGTGGGGTTGTCTCGTGGAGGAAACACTTGTTTCATAACCTCAGACAAGACACCACACTTCTCTGTGAGTGATTTTTTTTTAGACAGTGTTACACAGATTGTGAGAAACAAAGGCAGTCAGGACCTTTCGCCATATGCGCTTATGCGCTACTGCAATAGAAATAAGTAAGGATAAGAGAAATACAGCAGAACTATGTCATGTATGTACACTGCCTCTCAAAGTCACTCAAGTATCTGTGTACAGCTACTGCTGAAGGTCCTTTTCACCATTCCCAATTATTGACCACCTTCTCCCCATGACTGGTCTAACTAGACTGGTTGGATAATGTCCTTCTTAAGCATGAGTGACAGAGGCGTATGGTAGCTAATAAGTGTGCTACTTATGCAAAGTTTCTTACAAATAAAACCATTTTTAAATCTAAGAAGGTTCTAAAATGTAAATGAAAATAAAATAATTGAGGTTGTCAAGTCAGGCAGTTGGAAGTCAGGAAACATGAAATGTCTTTATTTGGCACTTCTGAATATGCATTAGGATGCAAACTTAAATTACACAGTGACTGACTGATGACCAGAAGGACTCCCATTTCAGGCATTCAGTGTAAAAAAAAATCACCACCTTTACATAAAGTCATGTTAATGAATAAGGAAACTCCAGTGTTGCTAAGAGTAATAGGAGCCATACTTCTGGCTCCACATACACACAAGAGGGCATTAAATTACTTCAGAGAACAAGATACGTGAAACAACACGAGCACATCCAACATCTAGGATCCACCTAGAATTGTTCAGAAGAGATTCAGCAAGTTCTTAGTGCAAAGTGCAAGAGAGGGTTGAAACTGCAAGCAAAAAACTTCTGAGTGTTTCTCGGGGGGAAGAAAAAGACATTATTTCAGTCTCTAAAATTTAACAGGGAAATCAAATCTATGCTCCAACAAAACCACCTGAAAAGTTAAAAGCAGGGATAACCTTTTAATCTGTAAAGGGACAGCAATGTGTAATTACATATTTAGACACCAAAAGTCTGATAGCCAAAGGCTTACATGGGATACATTAATTAAAGTAGTTTTGATAACTTACCTGCCTTGCTGATGAGTAGTTTTCAAAGCTATTGACTGGGAAGCTGATACTCTTTTACGTAAGTCATTCATTAAAGACTAGAATTAAATTCTGTAAGCCCCTATACATAATTATACTTTCAAAGAAATCCAAGAGAGTAATACAGAAACTCAATTTATGTGAAGTGTTTTAATTTCTCTAATGCAAATATAAAGAATTTTACTAACTCAAGATTTGGTCAAATGTGCACATCCTTAGGAGATTAACCCAAGAATAGTTACACCAGCTCAGACCCACAGCCCATGTAACATGTAATAGTAGTGCCCTGCTTTCACCTACAGTCAGTAGGAGACATTTTAGAAAAGTGAAGAAACTAAATGCCCCTTCTCTGGATGCACACTCCTGGCTTTTAGCAGTCAATGGTTTCAGATCCTCCTGACTAGAAGTTGCATCTGATCACTCTCTGAAATAGCTGCTAAGAGCTCGGTTTTCTATGTTATGTTCAGGAAAGTAATTATTTTTTGATCAGCTAACACATAGAAAGCAATAGATGTGTTATATGAATGAAATTACTGGCACGTTTAAAGCCTAGGCCAGTACAGTGAGGCTTTCTGAATGTAGCCATGTCCACCACTTTCCTGGCTTCTCACTCCCTTCTCAAGTCAACTTCTCACTCTTAAATTTGAGATGACAACAGCTGGTCACAAACAACTGAAATCCTAGCCCTGTAGTGAGCTGTGTTTCCAGCAGTCAGGACTCTGGAAGGATACACGGGCTCTTTTGAGAAGCACTGCTCACAGAGAAGTTCCCAGGAGCAGAGGCACAATTCAGCCATCAGGGTTGAGAAGCAAGGGAGTGGACATGAGAGCAGGGAAATACAAATGGATGATTAAAGCATGACTCGAGAATGATAAAGTAAAACAAGCAAAAATGGAAAAGAGCAAAAAGAGGAACAGAGCCCCAAGCCATACAATGAAGGGTTTTGCAGACAGTGGAAGATCTCATTTGATGAGGCTTAATTCTACATTAAGCTCTTTTAATAATCTGATCATTTTTTGAACTGCTTCTCTTTCACGTAATGTAGGTTCTTTTGTCAATTCTTGATTTTTACAATAGCTTTTCAACTTCTAATTATTTTTTACCACAGTCTTATCCATTCTGGATTTAGAAATTTGCATTTTATATTCTTATTATGCTAATGTAAATTTAGAGAGAAAATCTGAGTAGCAAGTGAAAAGATTTCACTGCTAGCCTACTTTTCATTCTCCATTTAGGACAGGAATGCCTTGATTTAAGAGCAATTACATAAAAACAACTAAAACATTTAATAAGACTGATCTAAAAATGTTTATTGAAGAGAGACAGCACTGCTTGACAGATTTTAAGAGATGAAGTTAACAAGCCACATTCATATATGGACTATAATAAGACTCCCACTGAAATTAATATCAGGATTGTGGCTTTGAACACAACTCCTCTTTGTATTTTTGAATACTACCATCACAGCATTATGTTACCACACTAATGGCATGAGAAACTACTGAACTGCTACAGATTGCACACAACAGACAACTCAGCTTACCCTCTGTTTAGTTATTTACTTGTATCTTTTCTAGTAGAGGGTAAAGTGACTATAATATACCATCATTCCAATGTGTTTATCCCTTTACCAAGTAAAAACTTCTTCACAAATATAAGACAAAAAAATCTTCCCTTGCAAAAATCAAAGTGCCTGAATTGAGAAGATAGGTTAATCAAAAAAGGTATTTGCATATGAAGTTTTTATAAACCTCAGTGATGTTACAGGCACTGAAGTTTTACAGTATATTTCAGAGTGGTGCTAAATGTAACAGAAACGTTCTTTTCTGCATGCTCAATTTGAAACATGAGTTAATTTCTTATAGTTATCTCTTAAATGCCAGTCATGTCAGTTCTGAATGTGCATGATGAGTTACCATTTTCTAAGATACACCCTGGCCAAGCCCTTATGCTCATCAGCAAATGCAGCAAGAAAAATAATTAAAAACTGCACATTTGTTCACAGACACAGCAAGGACTTATTGGATTGTGCAGAGCATCACCCTCATGCAGCTTCACAGCTTTTGGATGAGAGCAGATATTCCGTTACAGTTTGCTTTCCCACCCCTTTATTTAGTTATGCTATTTACACTTGCTCCTGTTGGGGATGGTGAATATGAGGCTGCTGTGCAGTAGGTACAGGTAAAGCAAATACACTCTTGTCCATTGCTCCTCTTAGATACACACAGTTTCTTAGCATGACTCACATTATTTCTGTAACTCCCACAGTTTATAATTTCACGTTCCTGCAGAGTTCCTGACTGGCAGATTGCTAACACTCCTGGCCTTCTTTCCTTGCATGGCATTTTCACTAGCAAGACTAAGAGCAGTCAAGTCAGTACTAAATCCAGATTGATACTAATGAACTTGCCCTTCCCAAATAACATGGGTTACAATTGAACATTTAGGCATTAAATTTTATGACTCTTTTTAAAATTAAGATATTAAAAACGTGCCTTGTAGCACTGGAGCAGGTTTCAGGATATCTGAGACCTGTGGCCTGACTGGCCACACTGACTCAGAATATTTATTCCTTTGGAAAACCATCACATGAATCCCTTAATATTCTTTTGCAACTGCTATGGCTAGCCCACAGTGCCCAACTTGTAGCTTCAGAGCAAACATAGGGCTTAAATATTCATTGATTTTAATTTGAATTAGCAACATATTGTTTCTTCTTCATATTTAAATAGCATTGAGTACAGAATGGAATTCCAAAGAATTTCCTAGTAAATTGTGTGATCAGCATGTGAATAGCATTGTTTTTAAAAAAATCTGTAAGAAAGCATCAAACTATCTATTTGCTTCAGTAACAATGATGCAGGTCCCTTACATATTTACTAAAATATTATAGAGATTGTCTTAGTGCTTTAAGTTGTCCCTTTTTTTTTTTTTTTTTAGGCGGCTGGGAATGTGTTTTCCTTTGTCTGTTTGTTTGGAAGTGGGCGATTTTTGCTGCATTGCTGATTACTGAGACTTTCCTTACCAGTAAAAGCTGGCAGAGAACTCCTATCGCTTATAGGATCTCATATAGATCTACTTTCTTCCAATATGAAGCTGTTTCCAAGTCTTTTGAAAGCTGTCAAAATCAACTAAGATAATTCTTGGATTAATTTGTGAGTGTCAATATCCAGTTATTGCTGTAGAATAAATATTCTATTATAGAAAAATAATGTATTTTCACCATAGGAAAATCAGCCATGACTGTGAAAGAAACAGGGCAGAAGAAAACTTCATATAATTAGGATTCAATGAGAACTCAGGTCAGTAGCTGTGAGCAGTTCCAGTGTGGATGATCTGTGCCTGCACTGAAATTCTCAATGCAGCAAATTTCTGTCTGTAACATGATTTTCTTTTAGATGAGGGTAACTTTAAGAGATCCAAGTAAAGACATGACAAATAAATTAACCTTGAGGCAAGATGTCCATATATGATATACGGTGCCATTCTGAGACACTTGGGTGTGCAGGTACACGAGTCACCTGCACAGTGGCAGGTAAGACACAGAAGCTATGGAAGACCACACCTTCCTTAAGCACCGGCTGGAGATAGCGATGGTTACACAAGGTTACCAAGTATTGCATTAGATGTGTGGAAATCTGAACAAGGTTCTAACAGATCACATTAAAGAAGAATGTAGAAGTAGTAGAAATTACAAAGTCCTAGAAAATTTTCTCAGTCTTCCACTGTGAAACCTTATTGCCTTGCTTGGTGCTCCAGATGACCCACACAGACATAATGAGTACTGGCCTTGTGTTTGTGTAAGATGATGAAACAATTATTTGGTATTTTTAATTAAATGAAAATTCTGGTATGACAATCTGTTGTAAATGCTTAGAACAGACTTATTCTGAAACACTTCTACATCTGGTATGCTAACTGTGGCTCAGTAAAGCTAAATGTATATTTTTAAAGGCAAAATCATAGCAGTTTTGCCCACAGAACAGGTAGGATGAGATTCAGTTTTCCTACATCTGAGCTAGTCACCTCCATGCATCCTTTGCAGTCA
Organism: Rhagologus leucostigma; assembly: GCA_013397725.1. Classification (NCBI taxonomy): domain Eukaryota; kingdom Metazoa; phylum Chordata; class Aves; order Passeriformes; genus Rhagologus; species Rhagologus leucostigma. Next base: position 538,575 of record VZTD01003765.1, on the reverse strand, counting down.
CTCTGATCTATTCAGGCACCTACTTTAGAATGAGATTAATTACACTTTACACTGACTAGACCTCCACTGACTGTAAAGAAATGCAAGGGCAACAAGCTCAGATGGAGACATCTGCACTGCATGAATTCCACACATTTTGATAAATGCAAATAAGAATTGTACACTGAATCCCTATTCACATTATTTTTGGCTGTAAAAACACCCCTTCACTTGCCATTTCAAATAGCAAATACCCTCCACAGCTAGCATCGCCTCCCAGCTCCCCACTGAATGCAGAAGCACTACTATCCACCTAAGGTAGAAGTTGACAGTATGAATGATTTACCCAAGGTTTCACGAAGAGTTTATAGCTTCTTTTTAATTCCATACTTGTCCTCACAGACACAGGCACAAGCTAACAATATGCACTTCATTCTGTTGTGATATTAATACTTGCAAAACACATTTAAAGCCTCTGATGATACAGAATTGTGAGGTCTTGTTATTGTGATTATTACATAGTTTGACTTCAGCCCCAACTTCTGTTCAGGATGCATAGATGTAGTCTGGTGGGAAGACTGCTGCACACTTCAGATTCCCACACTTCAAGCATTTGAACTTCATAAAACTGAAGTGATGTTTTGATAACAGAAGGTCAATAAAGTAATAAAGAGCCTGTAGACATGACTTGCCAACCTTAGTCCTAGGTACACAGATGTTGGTTCATGAAAATTAGTGATGATCAGAGGTTTAATTAGGCCCAGAAGATGTAGCAAGAGGGGTATTGTTTGGATTTCAAGTCAAAGTCTTGAACAAGACTTAGAGGTCAAAGAGCAGAGAATGTTAGTTTATGGGAATAGGTCTCTTTAGTTGATGGACTAGTAATTTCTTGTACATACATGACAATGAAGCATTGAGGTACCACAGGAAAAATCCAAGCAACAAAATTATGCTAAATTAATATCCAAGTCCTCAACGCAGCAGAATTCAGCTCACAGATCTGTGAGGCACAAATTCTGGTTTCTACAACTCCCAAAGCGCCTACGCCTCTAATACAGTCAGTGGTGCCTCTGAAAATACTCTGAGGCTCAATTCAGCTGGTGTCATTGCTCTCAGATACAATGCCTGAACTTCAACTGCCATTTCTAAAGAACATACACCCTCTGTACATCCTACAACACAAGTTCTACCCCATGCAGGTGTCTCAGATAACCTCAAGCATCTGAAATACCACAGTTTACCACACACGCAGAGGCTGTTCAGCTGAATTTCTCAGTTGTTGTCACTGTACTGATTAATCTTCATGCACTATAGTGGGATCTTAGGCATGGAGGAATTGAGTCAGCACATAAATACAGGGGACTGTGTTTATTATTATTCATTATTATTATTATATTATTATTAATTATTATTATTATGCCTCCCTCCGACTTCTGGGGCTGCCTATTTACTCAGAGCTCTGCTGACATTGGGAGATACCACGCAGGACCTAAGAAGGACTGGAGTCTTTTAGTACAGTAGCTGAGAGTGACATGGAATAACTTAAGGTTTCTGAAAAGGCATTAGATGTCTGATTGAGGCAGAAAACTACATTCAGATATCTTAATCCTAAACTGTGTATCATCTTTAGATTCTGACATAAATGCTACCCTAAGAATTTGTAGCTAGATTGTGGAGCTGATTAGAGGAATTGGTCATAAAGAATCTAATTTTAAAAAGTAACCCCTTAAGCTTACAGAGAAGTGAAAAGAAATCTGATGGAAGCAGAGTGGTTCTTACAACCCCAGCTAGCAGTGGTGTTTTATAGCTTGGTTGAAAACAGCAACATGCGTTGCATGGGAACTTCATAAAAATGCAGTGAAACATTTTAATTGAAGAATTTGCTGCCTGAATGGTGACAATGGACACAGGCTACCACTGTACAGAAGAAAAAAGTTTACGGTCATTTTCCCTACAAAGTATTATTTATCTATGCTTAAATATAATTTAGATATTGAAATGATTATGATAGATATGCACCACATCTATGTTTAGGAAATTTATAAACTAATTATTTGTCTTATTTTATAGATAGAAAATTGTAAATGTATAACATGTCTATACAGCATTAAAATACAACTGATAACAAGAGTGTTGATGAGGACTGGAGTGAGAATAGCCATATCTGTATTGAACAGTTGTCTTCCTTTTCCTCAGTGTCCTGCAGAGCTAGTGTAAGCTAACTATTCAATAATCAAAAGCAACAGAAAACAGTTTAGAAGTCAGTTGGACACGAAAAGTGTAACCTACCTATGCGGCTCCAACACAAAGCATACAGACTCTTTGGAGGAACAAAAAAGGCTGATCTTCTAATAATAAAAGTATTTAGGGATCCATTGTAAAGTCTTTGGAATACAGAACCACAAAAGAATTACTTGATTTCATGCTTACAGGGCAACAAAGGGGCTGTTTCTTTAAATCATGAACATGTGTCTATTTAGGATGCTGAACTTACTAGGACTACGATGACTTACAGAAGTTTCATATGGAGCAATGCCAACATCTATTAAGGCTTTTTTAGGTATTACAAGTATTCAATTATAGAATGTTTTGCATATATTTTACTCTTATGTATAAAGAAATTGAAGTCTTACCCTGAATCACTACCAGCTTTCTCATTTGAAATCTTTTAACACTGACTCAGTATGAGAGAAACTCCGTTACTGCTTCTAAAAATAGCTGTGTGTGCAGCATGGTAGAAGAGAGCTTTACACGCTTTTAAATCCCAACAATAAGAGGTTCATTTAATTAAAATAATTTTTTTAAACACTGAAATTTGTCAAATATACCTGCTACTGAAAAAAGAGAATGGGTATGAGTATAATGATGTGCATAATGTATACTGACATTTATCCCTTTTATGCTAGCAGAGTTACGGGAGTATAACTTTTGACTAAATATCGTTTCAATGGCAATCTTCTGTTTAACATTCTAATGGTCAGCAGCAGATTCAGTTCATAAAAATGCCAAAATAAGTTCAGCTTATTAATGGAATAAAATGCACAAGAATTGTTCTTTTAAAAGATTCTTTTGTTACTTTTTATTTGTTGTGTTATTTAACTGCGATAAGTTAAAGGCAGCACAGTACAGCGTTGCCACTTCAGAAACTGACAGTAGATCAGCCAAGAAAATGCAGGACACATCCATTCCAAGAATACCATCAATGGAGCCAGCATTTGCACATCACTGTAGAACTTTCCACTTTTTAGCATTTTAAAACCAACATCATGACTATCTAGACATGAAAAATCTTGTTACAAGGACCAACTTAAAGATCAAACTCCCCAGTTCCAACATAGCTGGTGAGGGAACACAAACACATTTCTTATGTGACTGCTAGACTTCTCTTAGCAATAGCTGAAGGAAAGGCAATATCAAGTATTCCAAGAAGACATTTCTGCCTCTGCCTAATACTCCCTATCTCTCAACCCATTTGCTTTTTTTTTATGCCAAAATATTTTATGCCTCTGATATTTTTATGTATTTAACTACAGGCAGCAATCAAAATGCTGGCACTTCCTGGCTACTAACATTAAAGCTTCTATCACAAGAGAGAAGGAGCATGTCATGTACTCATAAGGAACAGATTCATTACCAACAATTGCTATTATTGGCATGTTTCAAATAGGCTCCAAAACAGCTTTTTCCTATGTGTTAACCTCCTGTTGCTGAGCAAGGAATAGAATCAGCAAGCATCTCAGGAGATCTGACAAAAATTTGCTTACTGATAAGAAGAGAGAGAGAGAGAGAAAGAAGGCAGGGACCCCAGCCCTGCTCCTGTGTGGAGCTACACTAAACCAGACTTCTTCTGGTATGAAGAAAAAAAAAAGTGTGCATGAGACAGGGCATACAACTCAAAGTTCATGCAGTGTTAGGACACAATTTTTAACTTTCTGCAGAATTCAGGGCATGAGAACAGTTGATTCAATTGCAACCTCATATTAATGAGAAATCAATTATTTCTGATGTATTTATGCACAGATACTTATTTTAAAAGCATCTTTAGCAACAGTGACAAACTACAATCAAGAGATTCTTTCAAGACCTATTTAACAGTATGGCAAAATTCTCCTGAAATGTATGAAAAAAAAGACAACCTGTAGATTTCCCTGAAAAAACTCACCATACCTATATATACATCCTTTATGATAGAAATCCACCTCTGAACCAGTCATCCCAAGCTCCGGTGTTGACACAAGCAGCACTTCCCAGGTGTGATGAAGCTAACCTGCCTCAGGGCAAGACTGCATCTCCCCTTAGGGCTGACCATCCCACTCCACTCTCCACGCCAAGGGAACCAAGAAGTTCCAGTAACCGCTAGTTACTGTCCCAGTGGAGCAGCTACAACAAGCACATTCAAACAGATTAACCTCATACCCAACAACAAAGTCTCAAAGAAAGAACTGAGTCCTTAAGTCCACTTGACCACCATTTCACTTTCCTTTAAAGTCAGCATCACAAAAGCATGTAAAATATATCAAATACCGTGACAAATAACGGATGTAAATTTTGAAAAGAAACTAACATACTTCATCAAGAGTCACAGAATTTGCTAGGCAACACTTACCAGTACTATACATAAGGGACCAGCACTATCCACAAATATAAGCAATGTTCTTATTTATTTCAGAAAACATTCAACATAACAAATGAAAGTACCAACATCAGAATTACAGTGGTAGGCAAGAAGACAGCAGAAAGAGAGCATTAGGGGAGAAAAGCTAGCATGGGAGAGCTACATTAATTTTTATAAAGAACTTAAAAATGCTTCTCTGTTCAGGAAATCCAATCCACTCAGAGACCTTTGACTGTGAGAGCAGGGGCAGAGGAATGGTGATCTCCATAAGCAAGGCAGGAGCATCACTTTACACAGACCAGCGTGTGCAGAGCTCAACCATGCAGTGCCAGGATGGGGGAGTTTGTAACAGCGCAGGCAAGGAAGATGCAAACTGGGATTTTACGAGCACCCGACTTAGTGATGGGCTACACAGACCAGGACTTGGAAGACTTCCTGATGCAGACAAGGAAGCCAGGGAGAACACGGTCCAGGACTTTGAGGAACAGGGTATCCTATGAGAAAGGGAAGCCTGAAATAAAGGAGGTGACACCACACCTGCACTTGTTACTACTCATGCCTTTGAAAGGCTTCAGAGTGAGGTTTTGGTGGTTTCAGTAAGCTGCTCTACAGAAAGGAGCTATTAATTAGGTAATAAAGACTGTCATAGCAGGCCTAAGATATGCAATAAATACTGAGGGTCACTGGATATTTTTGTGCTTATTTAAACTATATCTTATATTTAAAACTGCTTATTGATTTCACTTAGACCAAAAATAATTTCATCTTCTGAAGCACTATTTAAAATAGATCACGCATTGTCAGCTCTTTCAAAGGAAATTTCTAAAAATGATGGAAGAGCACATGCAGCCCTGTTCAGGATAAACACTAAATCTGTCCCCTTTCTCAGTCTTTACTGGAGATCAGCAGAGAGGATTGCTGACTGCGCTCTTCCCAAACACTGCACCCAGAAGAGAGGTCAGTGTTCCAGTAGTGGGGCGAGCTTTGGAGCCGGTGATTGTCGTTTGGCAGTGAAATGCAGTATGCTGCCCAGCTTCAGTATGGCCTGAAGATACCATCTTGGATGAAGAGATCTTCAGGCGCCACTTCCCTCCCAGGCCCCTCCTTCGGGTTTCTCTCACGCCAGCAGAGGAATGGCCCAAAATACTCCAGTAATTCTCATCATGCCAGTGAGTGGGGCAGCTGGCAGCAAGTTCAGAGATAGACAACTTACTAACACCCCAGAAAAATGGACTTCCCCACTTGGAGGAAATTTACAGTTGGCCACAAGCCCCAAAGATAGCATATTCATCAACAGTGCAGTGGCAGGGCAAGAGCCACTGTGGCATTCCATGCAGTGTTGTTCTGGTCTCAGGCACCTTGCACACCTTCAGTGGTCATCGATGGAAGGAGAGGCTATCAAACAAAGGGCACTGCAAAGTTTGGGGAGAATAATTTGGTGATGCTCTCTCCTCAGCCATCAGTAAAGCACATATTCCAGCTCAGTGTTTTGGGGTGTTTGGGTACTTTTCTGACAGAAGCAAGAACTGTAAGAAAATGCTTTTTCCCAGTTTCACATTAGAAGAAAAAATAGGAACATGGATTATTTGTTCATAAACAACATAGAGAAGCCAAAAATATATCTTTTCTTGTAGGCAGTTTTTGATCTTTATGACTGGAAAATGCCCATGCTCATCAAAATTTTGCTCCGAAAGTTAATATATAAAAGTCACTTTTTCTGTGGAAGGCTACAGTGAAAACAACTGAAGTATGACACAGCCCAAATACAATGCTAAAGCAAAAAACCCTGCTCACAGCAAGGTGTGTGCTTAGGGATGCCTTTGCCAAGTGGCACCTAAAAACTGGGTCTGAGTTCAGAGGCAAAACCTTCCTTGTTCACCCATAACTCAAATGGCTGAATTAAAACATTTCAGATATTTCAGACGGCTGGTTTTCACTGGGAAGTAGGCTAATTTGTGAAAACCAAATACAAATAAGCTAAAGTCGGAGCAACTGACAGCTGAAATTTGCACACAGGCAGCACAATGCTCTCCAAGCATATCCGAAGAGCACTTTATACATGCTCATTTATTGCATCAAATGAAAAACACAAATGCATTTAAATCTCTAGGATCCATTAGTTTCAAATTTGCTTTCCCACTGAAGCTGTTTTCATCAAAGTCAATGGTTACAGCCAGGTGCTGCCTCTTAAAGATCTTCCCTTGGTGCAATGGCAACACAGGTCTCGGGCAGGATTTAGTTACTTGCAAACATGTACCTGGTATTATTATGGAAAGTTCGAGATACCTGAGGTGGACAGATTTGTATCAAGTCGGCAGATACAGCACATGGATTACATGGGACCCTTCTGGAGCAATGGCTGAAGGGCAGAAGTGTGACTATCTATAGTCCCTAACATGGCCCTGAGCTCTTCACCAGTGGCAGGGAAGGGCCACCTTGGGGAGTTGGTGCTCCCTGGGCCGTGCTGGGTGCCCCTGACCTGGATGCAGCCAGTCCTTGTGGTGCCAGCCAGGTCTGCATGGGCATCTTGGAGATGCTACAGCACCTAAAGTGATGCTGGGCACTAAAGGGAGCGCAGCTGCGTTTAGTCCCAAGTGTCAGCCAGAGTTATCAAAATGCTGCCTCCTGTCAAAAATGAGGATGCTGCATTCTCCTCACCCCCTGACACACTCAAACACCATGGAGTCAAGCACAGACACAGCAAATAAACTGCCATTGTGGACAAGAAAGCCTGCAATATCCAGTGACCAAAACACAACTGGGAACAAGAGGTTTCAGCCAGCCCTCTTTACTGCATCAAGAAACTAAATTAAGGCCCAGGTTCAGCCACAAACACACATGGAAGATATTTTTACATGAATTCAGAAATATATATCACTTCAACACCAGCTGAAATTTCCAAGTTGCCTGCTGTGAAAAAAAACAATGAAAATGTTAGTATCAAGGAAATTCTGAAAGATGTCTTTTCCTGGTGACAACAGGCAACATTCTAGGAAATTATTTTCATTGATTTCTAAATAAAAATTTCAAGTCACAAGTGAGGAAAAAAAATTTATACATAACTACTAAATGACATTAAATCATATTTCAATTTTTACAGGAATCAGTTCAAATCTGTTTTCATCTTTCAGTTCATAAGTTTTTCCATATATTTATGAACAATTAACTGCCTTCATATGGAAAAAAGTTAAATTCTTACTAATTTCATTTTCATAATGACTATATGAATACTACTTTGCTATTGCTCAATATCATCAATTCTATATTATCTTCCAACTTTCCACTTTTATTTGTTTTATTATACTTTAATCACTTTTTCTTTTCCAGTGGGAATATTTAAATTACTCTTAAAATTTCTGTGAAATCTAAGGATATTGAAAACTTACTGTTTGGTCTGCAATCTTCCTCTTTCTCCACTATCCTTTGTGGAACATACATGAATGCTTGGGTATAATCACAATTTGTTGCTTATAGATACAGTCCATTTTTCTAAAAGGTTTATGGCATATAGGTTGAAACACATTTGTGTTAAAACAATACATGAAAAAATCTAAAGAATATCAGAAAATCTCACAGGTCAAACTACACAGGATTAATAGCTACAGCCAAAGAAACAATAGTACTGGACAGTTAGAGTAAATTTTAATGGATACAGTTTTTAAGAAAATGCATCAGTAAATTTTTATGGAACAATATTTCAGTGTATCTATCATTCCTTCATAATGGGGACATCTTGCATGCATATACATTGCTGTTTATTTTGGTACTTCTTGCAGATCTTTCAGATGAGATTTCACCAGTGGTAGTGATTACAAGAGCTGGACATATTTATGAAGGGAGGACAAGGCTGGAGGATTTTATGTTTTACTCTGAAAAAATAAAGACGACTAATGATCACATTGATGTCTTTCAGAAGAGAATTCACATGGAAACAGCCTGGCTGCCAAGAATACTTTGCTCCTTGTGCTCTAAAATCAGAAACATAGGAAAAGTTTATTCCATTGGTCAAGAGAAGCACAGCTTTCGTGGCAAATTTCAGTGATAATAACGAGTAAGATATTTCTTTAGGGTAACTCGGATCAGCCCCATGAAAGATGTTGAAAAAGAGAGACAAATTTGATTCATAATTATGTAGAATTATGCAACTGAAGTTAATAGCAGAATAATATTTTCTTGCAGTAAATGTCTTCTTGGGTTTTGTTGGGTTTTTTTTTTAATGTAAGTTACCCTATTTCAGGAGCAATCTGTTTTCCAAGTAAAGAACAATCCAAATGTAGCCTGGCAGCTACCTCATACCAGCTGAGCCTTTTCTAAAAATTTTTATATATCAAGATGCATTATGGAATACTGATGTCTGTTTACCTGTAGTCCGTGCAATTTTATCTTGTACACATGAAAACATTTAAGTCTGTCAGTCTTGCATGGTGCAGTTCCTAAAATGTGTGTGATACCTCAGGAAGGTGATATTATGCAGCTTGTTCCTGCCCCTTACATGTAACCAGAACAAGGCAACCGAAACAGTCATCCCATGTATTGCTCTTTTAGGATCTCTCCAGTGTTACATTCTGACACTTTCATCTATATTCTTGATCATTTGTCTTCTTCTGGTGCCAAGCAGTACCACATGCTTCCCTAAACCCCTCCGTAATACTCTCCCTTTTTTCCAACAAGAACCTGGGCTTGCTCCTGTGTTTGTTCACTCTCCAGCTCACAGACTGCAACATGAAGTGCAGGAAAACACAAACGTTAACAAGCTGCACCTAGGGTACTGATTATTCTATCAGTGAAGCAAAATGTTAGGCTTAATTTTCAAGCTGTAATCAGAATGTAAGGCTTCACACATTCTTGTGATTCTCAGGTATCACACTGCTTTGCTAAGTTTCAATGTCCATGTTGGAGTAACAAATGGACATCTGTCAGTACATTTTAAACAAAATTCTATCCAATTAGGAAGCATACCACAAAGTGTTTAAAATAATGGAGTGCAATTTAAAGAAATTAACAAATGCAGAGAAAATATTCTATTAAAGGAAGTTTGGAAAAGGCATTTGTATCTTCCTAAAAAAATGAAAAGAAAAATAAAATGTATTACATTACTCAGGAGTGCAACTAAATAGAAGATTACTCACAAATATGCCAGGAAAGCTCCTGGAAGAGAATGCCATCTGAATGTGATACACTTATATAGGAGAGACTTTTCTATTTCATTGATCAAAGCATTATTCTATAGCCTGGCATACACTGAGCTTCTCAGCTTTGTACTTTCCTTTTTCTGCATAACTTTTAGAACAGCGATTCATGACAATTTTGGAAAGTAAAAAGAAATAGAAAAATCCCAGGGAACTGATCAGAGACCGGACACTGGTTAGTGAAGTAAGTGTGCCGCATAACTTATCCACAACTAAGAGTATTGGAGAGACTTCCACACTGCTCTAAGTCATAAGCACAGTACATGTTAAAAATATTATTATGTCAGATGAGATATTTACTCAGGTATGCACAATATCAAAAAGCACCATCAAATGAAAAAGGTATTTTGAAATTAAAAAATTAAGGAAAAAAAAAATACATGTAAAAAAAGACAATTCAAAATGAAACAATATAAAAGAACATTAACTGCATTATAAATTACCTCAAGACCGAACATACATTACTATATGAAGCATTCTATTGGTGGACATAAGAATATTTCCACTGATTTCTGTCACCTTTAACAAGTCATTTTAGCCGTAGAGAAACATTAATGAAGGGGAAAAGAGAAAAACTTTCGGAAGCATCCAAAATTAATCTATCAATCAGTTCTTAATTTGAAAAGAAAAATAACAACCTCAAAATATTTAATTGAACTATTTAGATCTATTGTAATACTTTGCTCCTCTATTTCCTTACTTTCAAAGGTCACTATGTGCCTTCGAATTCATAAAGTAATATATTAATTTTTAAAATCTTGTTGCAACTGAAACCTTGCAGTGTAGATAGCTCAAATTTTTGTGAGAAAGGTCAGTGCAATATAAGAATGCATCGTTTTACTAAAAGAGAACGAGACTTAAAAATACCACAGAAACATTCTCCCCTAAAAGTGTCATGTTAAGATTTTTGAGTAGTACATTATAAATTATCATTTAAGAAAACTGTTATCAAATTACTTACTATCTATATTATTATAAAAGTACACGATATCATAACTAATTGCATCCCTTTTCAACTTCATAAAACGTAATTTCTTCTGAAACACCTCACTTGCTATACTCACTTCTTGTATAATGTGTAAGAGCTGACATATATGGAGATGGGAGACACTAAGAATCAAATGCATTTCACGACAGGTCTGCAATCTTATTGGGTTTTTTCATAGGTACTGCAGCCTTTTCTGCATATAATGCTATAAACTGCAGGACCTTGTGACAAAATTACTCTGATCTACAAATTGTAGTAAATTGGAGTTTCAATAAACTGTGTCAATGAAGGACCCAAGCCTAGGCTACGTGTAACATTTTGATTTCTCAGTCTACTAAAACTGAGGGGAAGAAAAGAGCATTCCTGTTTATTGATTTGAATTCCAGAAAGTAAGAGATTAAATTTAAATTTCTGTTAAGTTACTAAGAAAAAAAATCATTTACATTAGTTATTTAAAAATTAACCTATTAAATATTGAAGCTATTATCTTAAATTCAGTAATTTATCTAGCTCTGAAAACTAATTTTGGACATTTATGGTATGAATACAAGCTATAGTAGCTATTCCTAAATGACAGTATTTGTAAACAGACCCTTGAGTGAGATCAAAATCTCAGACTCAAATAAAAATAAAATTATCATGTATACAATGCAAAACAGGAGCGCTTAACAATCATATTTTTTTCAATTTCTTACCTTTAAGTAAAACATTATGGCAAAGATAATCCCAAAATAGCCAAAAACCGGGCCAGATGCTAGATAACAAGCCACAAGTTGCCATCAAAGAAACGATCAGTTGCATGTCCTGCAGCCAGAAAGGGCTGGAAACATCAGAGGGGCTTCAGCTCTCCTCCAGAGGGAAGATGAAGCTCATGTCATTCTTACCAATGGGAGCCCATCATCTTCCCAGCTGGAGGATATTAGTACTTCTCACTGATACGCAGCACCTTCTTGCTGTGATGGTCTTCATAGCCCAATTAAAAAAACCCAAACATTCTTAAGTCTACATATTATTTCCTCTACGTTGTGTTATCATGAGGAAGCCTGGTTGAGGGTATGATAAAGAATTGAGACAGATACACAGTTTTTTCAAGACATTTGGTTGTACTTTTCCATTTCCTTTTCTAGCATTAAAAAAAGGCCCTGATTCTTCTTGTACCTTCAGCTATGCAGGATTTTAAATGCTGCAAGATCAAGGGAAGTAAATCAAAGGAATAAAAGCAAGCTTTGTCCTCCTTTCTGCTCATCAGGGAAGATAATTGTTATTAAACTCTAAAACTAAAGAATGTATTTGTTCATTTAAGTGAAATCTGCTGTTGCACAGAGGATAAAGGTGGCCTTTATACTGATGCTCTTTGGAAAGAATTTCACTCTGCATGAATGAAGCAAAACTCTTGTCTTTTATCTTACTTGAACTCTGCTTAGACAAATTTGAGACAGTAAGAGTGTTTATGCTCTGCAGCTTTATATCCCAATGACTTATTAAGCCATAAATCAATAAGAATGTGGAAGTGGAAGATCCTCTGGGGTTTTTTCCTTGCTCTCCTGTTTTTAGATTATAAGAAATAAAAGGTGTAGTAACTACTTGAGATTCTTTCACTACTGTCTGCTATTCAGGGGAAAAAAAAAGAGGTTAAAAAGTAACCTCCCACTTGTGGCGATTGAAGCTATTTGTTCAGCGTTATTTTTATAGGCTACTTGTGAAACTAGAAGGCAGGCGTGAAAGCTGAGACGTTCGTTCTACTCCTCATTGTCAGAAACGCACAGAATAATACAATAGCATACTTCTGTATTCCTGCAGCTGCACGAGCTCTAAAACTCACCACACGAGAGTGAAACAGTTTGGACAAAGTTTCCTTTAAGGGTAACTTGGTTATCTGCATCATTAATAATATTGTGTCTGTTTTCTATGAAAAGTCACCAGCCTATCCAGCTGTGAAACTAGGAGAATTGCTGGGCACTTTGGTGATATTTTATATGTAATTTGCATAATATTATTAAGGCATTTAAAAGTTTCACAATACAAGCCATGCCACCAAGAAGCAAAGAATCACAGGAAACTAATTCAGTTGACCTCCAATGCACAAAAATAAATTTCATTAAGGAAATCAATGTTTTTTAAAAACTGGCATGCTAAGGGAAATTAGATTCCAGACAAGCTTAAACAATTAATTTGCATTCTCGCCACACCTTAGGGATTATTGAAAATACAGTATCACCTAAACTAAAGGAGAAAGGTAATAAAAATAATTTTGAATCCTTTTTTTCAGTACTGACCTGCTGCCTCTCCAGGACAACGCAGTTCTTTCCTCTGAAAGGCAGCATGCCAGAAGCTGAACACTGCTCAAGCAGCCTCTCAGCTTCCAAGATGAAATACGTATCAGAGACACCTTAACTGACCACTATGCTAGAGGGGTGTTCAATTTCTCCCTAAATCTGTGTCTTAGTTTTATGCTTTCCTAACTGCTTTCCATGTCATTATCAAGATTTAACCTTTACATTTTTCTAGAATAAACTTGGAAATGCAACAACCTTTTGTATTCAGAATGAGCTCAGGTCAATCTAACAACTCTGAGATACTGTTCTTTCTTCTGATGTAACAAATTTACTTTTAGAAGAGAGTATTTAAGATGGAAGATTGAACATTAAGATGAAGCCAAATGGCGAGTGGTGGAAGAATTTTGCATGGAGAAGGAGAAGCTATGAAGGAGCCAAGATGAGGAGCTATAGACAGATAGAAAGCTCTGGTGTATACTTTAGCTCCTTCTGCTATTTCTCCAGTCTGTATCTCTAAATTACTAATTTATGTCTTGTTGGATTTATGCATTTGGTCATATTTTTGACATGTTCCATTACTGTCAATTCATCTACACACAGTGGTTGCAGCATCTACTGAAGATAACAGACACTGATTTCCCTTGTGAAATAAAGCCTTCATCTATGGTATACCTCATGCCTTTCTGCTAACTGCTGGTGTGTACTACATTTACTATCAAAAGTAGAAAGAAAGTCTTTTCACATCATGAGAATATATGCTTATAAAGCCACAAAAAAATTTAGAGGGCTTAAGGCCAATGCCATATTGAAAGTTATTTGCTGTTCATTTTCAAAACTGGCAAGGACAGAGAAATGTGACAAATAGGGAATGAAAATGCATGGAAGATAAGTAAATTTTATGCACAAAAGAAGTATTTAAGAGAGTACAGTGAGAAACAGATAAAAGCAAAGTGAGACCAAGTATATATGCATGCGTGGAAACACTGATTGAGAAATCTAACTGCAGTGATTTCCATCCTCTCATCACAACTGAGCATGTACAAAATGAATAAACTGCTACTTGACATTTTCTAAATAAATATCATGGGAAGAGTACTTATTTTACTTTAATGAATCATTTTGGCCTCTCCAACAGAAAGTAGTTGTGATGAACTATAATCTGTTCTGGGAAATATAATTCTATAATGGAGATATATAAGGACTGAAATATGAGAAGTTGTGTTCTCCCACAAGTACTTTAAAAGAGATTCTGATTCATCCATGCCCACTTCTACTTATATTTGATCATAGCTGTTGACATACTGTATCTGCCATGCTGAGAGCTATTTCTCTACTAGAGGTAAGAAAGCCATATGGTTCGTGGATGACTATGAATTTTTGCAAGGCAAACTGAACTAATATGTGTATAATTTTTTTTTCCTGTAGCTATTCAAACAAAACTACCCTTTTAGCAAACAGAACATTTTCATTTCAATGGGATATTTTGGCCCATGTAATACATTTCTAAGAACTGAAAGTCTCTCTTAAATACAATCATAATTGATAGGCTAACACTAACTTTCTGCATTAGTGGTCGTCTCATTCACCATGCATGGTTAGATATAAACAAATTCACTGTACTGATTAAGTGAAGCAGAAAATAAGACTTGTCTTGTTCATGGAGTAGAACCAAAACAGCTGTTTTTGTTTGACTGATGCAGATACAAAGGGCCCCCAATGGTATACCTCATAAAAAACCAGCAGGTTATTTGAGGGGTTATGTTCTTTTTATTACTAAAACTTCTCATAGGATTATCACAGTTACACAACGAAATTGCTTTGACAGTGTAATTAGAAACAGGGAAAAAAAGTTCCTGCCAAAGGCAGGTGTAAAGTAACATTTTACCATCCTTGTTAAGGCACACAAAAACCATCCCAATAATTACTCCGAAGTCCACAATCTAGCCAGGCAAAGCTCAAAAATCAAGCTGAAATTCAGTCATCCAGACTGCGTCTACAAATATTTCCTATTAGAACATCTGCTGTCAAAAAACCCTTTCATAACCGTGACATGATAAGTGGACCAGGACAGACAACGTTCAGAGGAGCTTGCAGAGGGTACCCTCTGGGCAGAATGCTGCTTGACGTTCAGACACAGTGGAAACTGAACATCCAAGCTTTCCTCAGGATCAAGTACGAATCCCTCTATTCAAGGATACATTTCTTCTATCACATGTACCAATTACTACTGAAACAACTTGTTTCCTATATTGGAATTCATTTAGAATATAACTTGCCATAATGGACCTTGAAATTTTTATTCTTGCTTTGGTCTCTTTTTGTTTCAACAGCTTGGCATTGCCAACAATATCACTATTAATACTTGTGGGATTTTGCCATACACAAATGTGAAATCCCAATCCCATTACATCATTATGGATATTACCATTGATTCAGCAAGTCTTGGATTTGACTGTGGTTTTATGCATTACATAGACAAAACACATTCTCCCCAACACCTCTGTTAAGAGCAGTCTATGTTTGCTGATTGTTAAATGCTTGTTTAAAGCATTTATGACTTCACTCTAAGTGTAATTTCAACTTGCACCAGGAATTTAAACTCATTTCAGAGTGACTGGAAATTCTAAAAAGTTATCAGAGGTATGCCCTATACCATTCTAGTGCAAACTAGATATATGACTAACTAAATGCAAATAGCACTTTATAGTACTAAAATGAAAAGCTAAAAAAAAATCTAAAATAAAATCAACAAATTTAATCGACAATCCTAGATTTTAGTTCATGTGTTACTAAACAACAGCATAATATATGCATTCTTTAACTCAGGAATATTATGTCAGATCACACAGGGTCTGCCTCGAGCACCCAGAATTAAATCTCCAATGCATAACATTGTAGTTCATAAAACTATTAAACATTGTCCATTTTAACCACATAACGCACATTTTGAAAAGCATGCAAAATGATGGGGGGAAGAACCTTTCAAACATAAATTATATGATCTGCTTAGCACTGTAAAAAAAAGTTACACACAGTAAAATTTAAACTTGCAGTTCTAAAAGAAAGTATTTTGTGCAAACCATCTAGAAATGACTTGAAAATATTGCTATATTGCTGAAAGCACAGAAATATAAAACTTCTACTCTTCCTATTTCACTTGTTTTCCAGATAAAACACAAAGATGGAAATACAACTAATCAGAGATGTGAAAGGCTGATACCTCAAACACATTTACTTGAAAAAATATTACCATCCATCCTCTGCTCTGCCCCCGAGCTACTTTTTAAAACGTCCAGTATCATCAGTATGCTCCCTTGACACATCTCACAGTAAAAACCATTCAGTTACTAAGACCCCACATGAGATTTCTCCATCATCTGCACTTGGATCTGCACTCGGTCACACTGAGGTGACCATTGCTCCTCACAGGATGCCTGCTTACAGTCGTCTACTACCTAAAAGGCTAGAGGTATCCAGTGTTTCAAATTTTGTTAGTGCTCCGCTTGTGATGCCACTCTGAAGCAGAAAGAAATAGTTACAAAACACTCCAGCGCTAAGAAGGGCACTTGAGTTTCACAGCCTTGATCTTGGGCGAACACCACCTAAGGTAACGGGAGCACTTGGTCCCCTTCTCAAGGTTTTAATTCGGAAGAGATTCAAGTATCACCTGCTCCCAAGGCACATTAAGCCTGTGTAAGAATGTGCCGTAACGAAGCACAGTTGGAAACAAACAACAATAGGTTGTCGCCGTAAATTAGAAACCTTTAAGTTTGAGGGAAGTTGAGGCGGAAGCACTTATACATGGATTTATGGCTAAACGCCAAGCTGTATGGCACCGACACCGCTGTTAGAACTGGGACACCAGAAGCGGCAGGAATTAGGTTACGAAGGCGACAGAAAGCGGGGACGTAAAAGAAAGCCCCTTTTCTGCACTTCCCGCCGGCTGGAGGGCTCTCCTCGCTCCCCCGCCCCGGATCGACCCGCACCGGCCCCATAGCACCGGGCCGGGCCGGCGGGGACCGCCCGCCCCGACGGTGGCGGCCGCCGGGCGGTTTGCCGGCTCCGCTCCGAGAGGCGAGGCGGGCTGGGGCGCGCTGCGCTCTCATTATGACGCTGGGTAATTATTTTATTTCTCCGGCAGACGGTGTTTCAAACGACCGCGGAAGAGCTCAGCCAACCCGCCCGCGAACGACGCCCTCTGCGCGGCGAGAGCCAGCCGTGATCGCCGCGGTGACCGAGGGCAGCGCAGCAGACGCGCCCGGCACCCACCTCCACGCTCCGGTGCGCGCCCACGGACTCTCCAGCCGCGCCGAGCCCTGCGCACCCGCGGCGGAGCAGACGCGCAGAACGCACCTGCCACCCGCCCCTTCTCGGCTGCCGGGCTGCCGCCCTACCGCCCCTGGGGGCCGGGCCGCCCCTCCGGGGGACTGGGCGAAGCCTGGGGGAGCAGCGCAGCCCCTCCGACGTACCCGCACCCTCCCCGGCGCGGCACGGTGGCCGGGAAAGGAAAGGGGGGAGCGCTGCAGGCGGCGGTACGCCGCCAGCCCCGGCTCCCCGGCCCCTCCTTGCGGGGCAGCCCCAGAATCACGCGCTGCCAAAATTTAAATCGCCCCGGCACTGCGGCTCCGCGCGCAGTATCCCCTGCCCCGCCGCTCGCTCCGGCAAGACCGGCCACACAGAGGGTTCCAGCCCGCGGGCGCCCGGCTCAGGCACCGGGCACCCCGCCGCGCAGCCGTCCCGCCCGGGCTGGACGAGGCGAGACCCCCGCCACGGCGACACCGCACCGGGGCCAGCGCAGTGCCGGGACGCACGGGTGATGGGGGATGACAGCAGAACCGACGGCGCGGCTGGCGCGCCCTCGCCCCGCTGCCCAGGCGCCCGTCCCCGACGGTGCGGTCCCCGCGCGGATCCGCGG
>VZTD01003765.1:384155-520377 GCA_013397725.1 Rhagologus leucostigma | reverse complement strand
GGGGCGGGAGGGGGCGGGGCCGACTCGCGGCGCGGGCACGCCCTGCCACAGCCCCGGCCAATGGCGACGCTCCGCGCCGTGATGGACAGGCGCGGCGGCCAACAGGAAGGAGAGCGGGCGCGGGGCTGCGACGGGCGGCTCGGAGGGGTGCGGGGCCATGGCCGAGAGCAGGAGGAACGGTGAGGCCGCGCCGTGAGGGGCGGGGGTGATCGGTCCCGCCGTGCTGCTCCCGGGGCTGGTGACGGAGGGAGTCGGTGGGCGGCGGTGACGGCCCCGGGCGCGGCTGCCGTCAGCCGAGGTGCTTTCCGGCCGGGGCGCACCGCGCTGCCGCGGGACTTGCTTATTCCGCTCCTCGGCGCCCTTCCCGCGGAGGAAGGCGGTGAGAAGCTGAGCAAGCCTGGCAGCGGGGGACGTGGGTGGACAGAAGTGGCCTTGGCGGAACCTGCCCGTGGCATGGGCGGGGCTCTGGCTGCGCGGGGCCGCGGAGCCACCGGGGCTGAGCCCTCCCGACCTCCTGCCCAGCCCCTCTGGCTCGGGGGTGACGGGGCGGGTCCTATTGCCGCGTATTCCTGCCTGGGGGTGGGGAGAGAGTAAATAAAAATTACTTCACTAATCTTTAAGTATTTTAAGATAACACCTTTTTTCCTCAGTATGCACATACATGTGTGCTTACTTGTTAGTGACCATCTATTTTGGCTTATTTAAAGTGAGTTAGCTCACTTCTGAAACAACTGTGGCACTGTGCTTACAAAGAAAAAAATAAAAGCCTTCTGCTATCCAAGCACAGCTTCAGTCAGTTCCGTTTATCTTAATGTTTTATAAGACACGGCACAGGAAGAACGCAATAATCAAAATACAGGTGTTCTATAAGTGATATCTCGTTTTTAAGGGGTGTCGAGTAGGGCTGAGCTGTGAGAGATGAATGTGCATCGTGTGCCTGGCTTTTGCGTTTTCAGACAGTTCCAGCATCCTGAAACTGGAATACTTCATGGGAGGATAACAGTTTGAGAGTGAGACTGATCAGCAAGAGTTAATGTTTAAGCTATTTGCTGACGGACTGCAACTAGAGATAGTTTGAAGGAGGTATAAATACACAGTAGTGTTCTCTGTGGTTTAGATGCAGATTCGTTGTGAGAAAGGCAGAAGGAGTAACTATTTTGCTTCTAGGCTTTGGGGATGTGAATTACAAATTGATGCTTTCTGGAAGAAAGTTAGTGAATAGGAAAAGTGAGTTCATGCACTTGTGAATGAATGCATGGCTGTAGAGCTGAGAATAAGGGAACTGAATTGTAAAGCTCTCAAATGTTTAAAACTGAAGGTCAGATAAAGAAGCACTTGTTTCAATAGCGTATCAGAGAAAGCTAAAATGATCATGCCGAGTGTCTGACTTTACTGTGTAAAGTTGGAAATAATTCATGTTTTATTCAGCCACTCTAAGGACCGAAGACTTAAGATTGGGAAGAAAATACAGTGAGAAATACAAGGGTGTCTGCCCAGGAGGAAATAAAAAAAACTGGAAGAGTTTAGAACCTCACCTGATCAGCCACTGCAGCCAATAGCATATATGAAAACTTATGACTTCCTGTTGTAAAACTATATTTTTGAAAAGACCGGTGTCCTACAGAAGAAGGTGTAGCTGCTTCTCTTTGAGGTTAGTTTTGCTCTTTTTTTGTAAGAGTTTGTTGAAGATGCTGAAGACAGAGTTTTGTCTGTATTACAAGTGAACAGTGAAGCTTTTTATTTTGTCTGGAACTGGGCCGTAATACAGAATAAATGGGATGGTCAACAGCTTGTAGGTCATGGGTCTAATTGTCAGTGAAGAGAATCTAAATAGTGAAAAGCCAGTAGAGCAGGTAAGTGAAATGCACTTCACTCTGCCAGGAAAGGATGCGACAGATGTAGTTGAGAAAGTGTGGGTTTTTTGGGTTTTGTGGGGCTTTTTGTTTTTTACTTGCTCCTGTGCCAGTGATTCATGACAGGGCTAGAGGTACTACCGCTGTCATTCTGTGTATTATCAACAAGGTATTTATCCTGTCTGGGACAGCTGAACTCATAATTTTTTGTTGTTAAACATCGACAATCGCATCTTGAAAGCTTTAGTCATAATTCTTGAAAGTTTGTGCCATCCCAAAATAACATTGTCATAAAGGGTTATATAGAGAGTGAAGTTCGAGCTGCTGAAGGGTAGAGTTAAGGTATTGATGTAGGTGGAGTGGACATTATTGACTACAACTGCTAGTAAAGAGTGATAGAAAGTTGTGCTGTACAACGGATGATCTAATGGGACAACAGGAGACTTCCTATTGGAGAGGTTAAACTGGAAAGCAAATGTGGACACTTGATAGACATCACTGACAAATGGTTTTAAATAGAGAATATTGCTTCAAGGAGTGCTGTTTTCACTTCTTTGTGAGGAATCATGTGACTTCGGGCAGGATTATAATGGGGGTTGAAATGAGATGGCAGTTCCTTAGTTTAGGGGTTTTGTTGTTTTGCTGGGTTTCTTTAAATGGCCATATCAGATACTACGCATCTTAATTCTCACGGAAAAGCACACCATTTCTTTCCTTTTTCTAGTTGTTTCAGAGAAGCACTGATTGTTAGAGATCTTGAGGCTATTCAAATCCTTTTTTTATTTTTGTTTTTTAAACTCAACGTAATTTTTTGGCAAATACTTTGATATTTTGCTGGGAAGAAAGATATACATCTTTTTTTTTAAGTGGATGTGTTTTCTTTCATCATATATGTTTATCAGTTAGGGAAATATTAATTGCAAATGGAGTTTGATGCCTGACACTACTTTTTCTTTCTTCTGTGAGAGGTATCTTGCTCCCCCCCACACGTAACCAAAGATTTATTACAGCTTACCAAGATGTAAATTTTACATGGATTGTAGTTGGCTAAATTACAAATAGCTGGATTTTTTGTGATTAAATGTAGAAGTTACACTAGAGTAAGTGTATTTGACTCTGCCATTGAAACCTTTTATGGAAGGGGGAAAAACAGTTTTTGTTGCTGACCTTGGTGCTGTGCCTGGATAAGAAATGTAGTCAAGGAGAAAGGCCAACAAGTTAATGAAAGAAGCAGAAATGATACATCCAATGGCTTTCTGTTTAGAAAGTCTGCAAGGGGAGCTCATGCTCATGGAGAGCAGAGCCTGACATAATGTGGTCTTTAGGGTTCTGTGTTTTGTGTTGATGGCTATTTGGGTTTTTCGGGAGATGGAGTATGTTGGTGTAGGGTTGGTTTGTTCTTAGGAAGTTGGAGCAATTCTTGCGTACTTTGCATTGAGATAGGACTGTCCACAAGTGGTAGGCAGGACTGTTTAAACATGCTAGGGTATATTTAGGAGCAGGTGTATGAACCTGTTTTATTTAGTAGATGTGGTGGAGGTAGTGGTGTGTGCCGTTAAGGTGTGTCGGTTTGTAGTTATTTTGCCTTTTTAAACAATCAGTGTGTAACGCCTTTCACTCAACACTAGTTTTGCTCTTGTTATAAAATAGATTTCTGGAATTTTTGGGTTACCTCAAGGCAAAGCCACTCACATACTCACCTGCTACTGGGATGGGAGAAAGAATCGGAAAGTAAAAGTGAGAAAACTCAGTTGAGACAAAGTCAGTTTAATCTGTAAACCAGAATCCACACAAGTTTTTCAGTCTGAATAGCAAACATGGTTTGTGCATGGGTGTCTTACGCCAAAAGCGATTAGGCACTGGAAAAAACCCTAACATGAACTATGGAGTTCCTCTACAGTCTTTTGAAGTATATTAAAAGTATTGAGATACAAGTTTTTGGGTCTCAGTGTACATAGGTGTGTAAAATTACTTCTCCCAGTCATTCAGACAAAATGGAGTGGTGTGTTTTCTGGCTTTAAGATGCAAGTGAATTCTACGCTGAAATCTGAAGCTGAAAAATTACTTGGTGTCTTCCTCAAGAAAGGTTGTTATAGAATAGCAGTGCTGTTTGAAGCAAGGACTATAAATTCATAGATAGATGCGATTTAGTCTGAAGTATGAAGACTGGAGATGTAGTCGATGATCTGCAGAATGGCCTTCTCTTTGACTAAACACAAGATCTTGTAAGCTGTTAGCTTCTGTGTTTGTCTACAAGTGCCTCTTTCAAGAGACAGTCAGCTTCAGCCTGAATTTTTTGCTGCAGATCTTGCAGTCCTTGCTTTTATCCTTTTTTTGTCCTTTAGCTAGTGTTGTAAGAGCCTGTTACCATAGCTTCGCCTACAGGATAAGGACTGCTTGCAGACTGGGAACACAAAGCAAAATACTGTACCCATTCCTGTGTACGTAAAACCATACTTTAATCATAGCTAGGATTCCGCATATTTCACTATTTTTTCCCCTAGCTGGAAAGATCAATTTTCTTATTCCCATGACACTGCTTAAGTGCTGTGCTTTGGTTTGCATGTGCTATCCATGGTGAAATGGAAATACGTCAGTCTTGGCAAAACTGACCTTGCTGATAGCAAGAAAATCACATTTTCTGTTTTCTTTCCCCTGGCTTAAACAAGAGCATCCCATCTTAGAGGTTAGATATACCTTTTAGATGATCTGAACTGTCGGGCTACACAGGATGTAATTGTATGTCACTGCATCATTGTTTTCCTCATATCCCTGTGTAGATTGAATGTTTTTGATAAAAATGAGGGGGAGTGGGAAAATGATACCCTGTTCAGGTGCCATGAATGTTTCGTAGTGGTTAATTACTCTCTTTGGTCCTTAATTTTAATGTGTTGGTAGTTGCTGAACTGGTATCCAAATCTGGGAATCTTCTCTGCAGCTAAGTGATCCTTACTCAGAGGATTTTGAAGTTAATGGCGAAATAGCTGTTCATTTCCCTCAGGACTAGAATGTGTTTTGTGCTTTTGGACACACACAAGCTCTCTTGACTTAATTCAAGCCTCTGGTCTCTGCCATTTCTAGCAATGGTTTGGGGTCTTTGAGCTTTCAGCTGATTCCTTTTTGTTTTGTTTGTGCTGTTTTTGCTGTAGGGCTTGATGATTAGAGGTTTTGGTTATTTCCGAGATCAGAGTATGTGTGTGTGTATGCGGCTTTTTCTTGTGTTTGGAAGTTTAAGTCAAGGTTAATAAATTTAATTACCCTTGGAGGTTCTGTGTATTGATTTCCATTTACTATAACAGGGGCCTGTACTCAGTGCAACATCATCTCTACTGAGTACGTCTTGGGCACCCAGAGGCTCGTTAGCAGAATTGGTGTCTTGTGTACATCAGGTCTCTGGAGCAGTGTCTAATCTGCAGGCAAAACAGGATACCTTGCATGCCATTAGGCATCATAACTTCACACTGAATTTTGCCCGGGTGGCTGAAATACAAACTGAATGCCTTTGTGAGGCTTGCAGAGCCATGGCCCAAGAATCATTGTGTTACGCCAAATAAACACAGAACGAAGACCTTTGTTCATCAGTTTAGCCAGCTGAGCAACTCCTTCCGAAAGAATCCTGAAGACTAGAACTATGAAACTATCCTGTAAGGTTAAAGGACAAGTAAGCTTTGTGGGGAGTGGTTTAAAGGAATGATCAGCTCCTAGCCTGAAGTTATCATCCGTCTTCCACCTGCTAGCTGGTAAGAGTAGCAGTCTAGCTAACATTTTCTGTCTGTAGCAGTCTTTTAGAATGCTTTTACACTACGTTGCTCTGGGTCCTGATAAAGTCATCTCTTTTTCAAGAGTCCCTCTTTTGCAGGTGGTTCCCTTGAGGATCTCTGGTCAAGAGTGTCCAGCCATGATTAGGGAAGAAGAGATGATCCAGGCAATGGGATTGTTATACCCAACTAGGCAAGGCTCTATGCAGTTTGCTCTAGTTGATCCTGCTCTGAGCTTTGGGATTAGACTAGGTAATGTCTAGAGGTCCCTTCCAACCTTAACAGTTCTGTGATTTTTATGACCATGTTATAAAGTAACTGTCCTATCATGACCCACATAGGAGATGTGGTACTTGCATGATGAAAGAGACTTCAAGGATTTAAGTCCATTTGAATATTGGAGAGTAATTCTGCACTAGCAGAGATGAACTGAACATTTTAATGAAGCCTTGTCCATATGTTCTGCATGAGGATTATCATTTTGTCTGCTCTTTCCGTCTTTTTCCATTCTGCTGTACTATCTTTTCTTCTGCTTTAGCAGAAATAGCATATTAGCACATCTTGCACATGGGATGGTTTCAGAAGCAGTTGCTGATTCTTCCCTTTTTGGAAAGCTTCTGTTTGTAGGAGAGACAAAGAGACCAAGTAGGACAACTTGCAAGCTTCAAAGAGTTCAGTGCTCCTGATGCCACTTTACTTTGTTCTTGCTGCCCGACTTCGACTTAAGTAGGCAGGAGGCAACCAAATGAGAAACGTGGTGGGGGTACTTACAGTATGTATGGCAGGTAGCCAAAAGTATGCGGCAAGCATTCTCCACAGAAATGTTTTTGAGGAAGCTGTCGCTGGATAGGAACATTTCTGATGTTGTTTACAACTTAATTTGTTTAGTTATTCAGCATGCTTTTGTTACAGTCTGTAGTCCTAACTGAGTTTTAAATCATGCTAAGTCATATTGCCAACCCCAAAATGTTTGTAAATCTGCAGTGCTATTTCAGTGAGTGTTTGTGGATAGTCTGCTTATGTACATAATATGAACTCAGTCAAGGTGTCAATTTAATACATAGGTGCCAAAAATGCGTTTATTTGAAGGAGGCTCCTTACTCTTGCAAAATTAGTAGTAGAAAGATCATGGATGTTCACAGTTTGTGTCAGTAGCCAGCATGTGTTCTGCATTGTATTTGTTGGAGTTACACTTTGCTTTCTTTATGTGAGGTCAAACTCTAGAGACCTGGTGCTTTTTCAGTTTTCAAATATTTTTGTACTTCACTATTTCCAGACATGAGTTGTCAAGAATTAGCCATGGAACTAGTTCAGTACCTATTGCAACTTGTTCTCATGTCTGAATATACTGACTTCTTTTTGTCACTGAGGAGTTCCTGGAAAGATAAGTATTATGGTGTTTCTTCAGCTCATTGCACAGTAGGAATATTTTAATAGTGCTGCATGTTTTCAGCTGGAAAGTGATTTTTTTTTTCTTTTAAAATTAAATGAAAAGCTTAATCAGAATCAAAGGACCACATGAACCTGTACAGTTCCTCCATCAGTTATGCTGACTGGAAAACATCGTCAAGAAATAACCATATGTTTATTAACTTGACTATGTTATGGCTGTGGTGAGAGTAAGTCTTAACTCCATTTTGAAACTCTGATAGGTAAGATACATTTCTGGTAGTAGATATTTTTGTTTTAATTTCCTTTATTGCTAATTTTCTGTTAAGATGTAGTTATTTTTAAGGGTCTGAGCAGTTCTTACCAAATGGACTGATCTCTGATGCTGAATAGTACCAGAGACATCAGATTAAAGAGAGGTTTTGAATAGGCAAGAACTGCTCTATAGCATCAGGCAAGACCAACCTCCGGTGGCTGAGCCAATGCTTATGGATATCACATGATACCTTTTTTCAAGTAGTTGCAGTGATAAAACCCTGTGAAAAGAGCTTCCTTTGTCATCTGAAAAATGTTTTGGTAGCTCAGTTCTGAGACTCTTAACTGCAAAGCAGAGTGCTGCTTTGGAGCATGTAAAGCTGCTGAGGATGGCAGAATGGGTATTCCTCAGAGCCTAATTTCTTTGTTCACTGCTACACAGGACCACTTTGTTCGAAAGGTTTTGGACTGCAGGCAGATTTTTATTTTCGTTTTTATTCAGACTAGGATATACTTAGGATCCCAGATAGTTTGAACTAAGTCAGTCAGTTTTTTGAACACTCTCTAGCGATTTTAGGGATACTAAGCAAATGCGCAGATGATACAAAACTGGGAGGAGCTGTTGACTCCCTCTAGAGCAGGGGGGCCCTGCAGAGAGACCTCAACAGATTAGAGGGCTGGGCAATCACCAACCTTAGGAAGATCAACAAGTGCTGGATTCTGCACCTGGCATGGGCCAGCCCTGGCTGTATGGACAGACTGGGGAATGAGATGCTGGAAAGCAGTGCCACAGAAAGGGACCTGGAGGTCCTGGTCAATGGCAAGTTGAACATGAGTCAGCAGTGCCCTGGAGCCAGGAGGGCCAAGCATGTCCTGGGGGGGCATCAGGCACAGCATCGCCAGCCGGGCAAGGGAGGGGATTGTCCCACTCTGCTCTGCGCTGGGGCAGCCTCACCTTGAGTCCTGGGGGGCAGGTTTGGACACCACACTATAAGAAAGATATTAAGCTATTAGAGAGCATCCAAAAGAGACCTACAAAGATGGTGAAGGGCTTTGAGGGGAGGCTGTATGAGGAGCAGCTGAGGTCACTTGGCCTGTTCAGCCTGGAGGAGACTGAGGGGAGACCTCATTGCAGTTACAACTTCCTTGTGAGGGGAAGAGAAGGGGCAGACCCTGATCTCTTCTCTGTGGTGACCAGTGACAGGACCTGAGGGAATGGCCTCAAGCTGTGTCAGGGAAGGTTTAGGTTGGATATCAGGAAAAGGTTCTTCCCCCAGAGGGTGTTTGGGCACTGGAACAGGCTCCCCAGGGCAGTGGTCACAGCACCAAGTCTTGATAGAGCTCAAGAAGCATTTGGACAGTGCTCCCAGGCACTTGGAGTGACTCTTGGGGATGGTGCTGTGCAGGGCCAGGAGTTGCACTCTGTGATCCTTGAGGGTCCCTTCCAACTCAGCTGATTCTGTGATTCTTCATTCACCTGAGGAAGGTGTACTGCTGGGATTCATTGCTTCCTGCTGTCTTCAGAAGGCTTGAAATACATCAGGTTTCAAATGAGGACCTTGTAATGTCTAAGTGTCAATACTGCTCTATTCCATTTTGTTACAGTTATTGAAAATCACTAGTTGTCTTAAGAGATGACTTGCGTGAGTGCTGAGATACTCTGACACAGATGTGAAAACTTTGTAGGCAGTAAAGAACTCCCTGACTCTGTACCTTGCTGCTTCTTCCAGTGTCTGCTGGAAACTCCAGCCGAGTGGATGTTGCTCTGGTGAATCTGTCACTGTTCCTGATCTAGATATTTCTTTCTGAGCAAAAGAGATTTTTATCAAAGAATAACCTCCTCAGTGTTCATACCCTCCAAGGCAGGCATTGTATCAGCTTGCTTTTTCGAGCAAAGGTTTTAAAGTTGGGGAGAGCTCCCCGTGGGAATTAGAAGGAATGAATGTATCACAGCAGGTCTCATCTTGCTTTCTGAAGTAATGCTATTGTGTGTATGAGTATAGTGCCTCTATTTTAAAAATGAAAAGTGATGTAATTTAGGGGGGCGAGATGACTAGGGAAATCAGATTTCAAGATGGGGAGCATAAGATCCACTGTAGCTATGAGAAGGCTGCTTTTCTCCACAGATTTGGAGATGTATTTGCGTATCTAGATTCATCAGTATATCGATGATCATTTGCTTTGGAAGAACAGTTCCCTCAGTACAAGTGCTTGAATGTTAATCTGTGTACTTGGTTGTGGATGTGCTGGAGTTAATTTTCTTCATAACAGCTCCTGTGGTGATGTGTTTTCTGTATTTGTGGTGAAAGTAGTGTTGATGACTCAGGGATGTTTTTGTTATTGTTGAGCAGTGCTTACATGGAGTCGAGGTCTTTTCTGCTCCTCACCCCAACCCACCAGCGAGGAGGCTGGGCGTGCACAAGGAATTTGGAGGGGATGTGGCTGGGACAACTCACCCCAACTGACCCAAGGGATATTCCGCACCGTATGGTGTCATACTCAGCATATAGAGCTTTGAGAAGAAGGAGGAAGGGGGGAACGTTTGTCTCCTCCAGTCAAGACTGTATGTGATGGAGCCCTGCTTTCCTGGGGGTGACTGAACACTGCCTGCCCATGGGAAGAGATGAATGAATTCCTTGCTTTGTTTGTGTGCATGACTTTTGCTTTACGTATTAAACTGTCTTTACCTCAACCCATGAATGGTCTTAATTCTATCTTTCTGATTCTGTCCCTCATTTCACGTGGAGGGAAGTGAGCGAGCAGCTGGGTGGGACTTGGCTGCCTATTGGCATTAAACCATGACATTTAGTAATGGCTGTGCTGGAGTTTATTAAAATGCTATAGTGTTAGTAGCAGCACTTGGGAAAGGACTCAGGATAAACCTCTTGGATAACTTGCTTTAGAGTCAGAGATCTGCAAAAGGCAGTTAACTTTGTCTCATTACACGGGTTATTTCTGTCTACTTTCTTTAGCTGAGGAGAGTAATTGTGGATTTTTGTCTTTCTAGCTGTAGACTAGGGAACCTTATGAAAAGAAAACACAGTCACTTGTTTATGTCTGTCTATCTGGTAACTGTAGTTGTAGCCCATAACAAAGCATTCTCCCACATAGGCATTTACATGAGAAAGCATAGTTGCCAAGGTACATTGGAGGTACAGTTTGTCTATCAAGGACTGGTGGTTCAAGGATGAAGGTATTTTTTTCAGTTGTGAAGTAATTTATTGACAAATTATGTGACGATAAAATGTTTTTTCTGCCAAGCTGCAGTAGGATGCATTCTTCTTACAACAATTTAAGTTCTTTTCTCTTGGCAGAATGTGCCGGTTTGGCCAAAATCTAGTAATATAGCCCCTGAGAGAAAACCAAGTTGCAACCACCCTTCCCCCCCACAGGGTTCGGGAAAAAAGGAAATTTTTCCTCGAAGGAAAGTGAAAGAGATAAAAACTATTTATTTTAACAAACACACAGGAAAAGGATAATGATGCTAAATAATGAATTAAAACCCCCGCTATAGAGAGAAACCTGGGAAGATTTCAGAGTCCTTCTGTAGGTGTGGTCTCTCTCCTCCTTGGAGCTGGTCGGTGAGGGCGTGGGCCCACCCCCGGGCCTCAGGGAGAAAATTCTCCTGATGTGTTCTGATGTTGTTGAAACAGTTCAGAAGAGAAGAAGGG
Source organism: Rhagologus leucostigma (assembly GCA_013397725.1). NCBI lineage: Eukaryota > Metazoa > Chordata > Aves > Passeriformes > Rhagologus > Rhagologus leucostigma. The sequence continues at coordinate 509,451 of VZTD01003765.1, read as the reverse complement.
AAAAAAAACCAAAGTCCCAGGAAACAAAATTCAGCTCTCCGTCTCACGCCAAGAGGGAAAAAAAAAAACAGCTGGCTGAAGAAAAAGCAAGCAGGGTGCTCCCTTCATGCCATCCACAGCCAGACAACACTGAGGAGTGTAATCTCTGTGTCCTTGAGAAGCTGCTTTGGAAAGTTCATCTGGGTTTTTTTTTTTTCAAGCTCAGTTTAAAGGCACAGAAAAGGCACAATATTACTTTTCGGGCATAGAGCATGATAGGGGATACACATGATAGAGTCACCCCAAGACACAGAATTATTTTATTATGAATCTGCGACAGGTTGCTTGTTTAGTATCCACAGAATGTATATTAAATTTGAAGTTGCAGTTTAGATAACGTTTTTCTCCAAATCTTTTTTCCCACCCCCAAATCCCGCAATATCTCCTTGACCGCATAGAATTCATGAAACTAGGGATGTTGCTTTGCAATAGATAAAAACTTCTAGTAATACTTTATACTTTAGTATGTCATTTTAAGTGATTGAAATATACATGTATATATATAAAAGATAATGGTTTTGTTAATAAGTAGATTATTTGCATATATTTCTTTAATCAAATTATACTTGCATTTGACTAACTTGTAGCAGATTGTCAGTGTCGTCAGAAATGGGCCCATAAGAAGAAGAGGCGTATAAGAATACTGATACTTCTGTAGAAATAACTGGTTACCATGTGTTTCTGCTGCTGTCTACTAGTTTTTCTGTGTGATTAAATCATTGTAGCTTACTGATTTTAATGAGTAATTCAATTGCGGTGCCTCTGTGCCAGAAGAGACCTGCGTTTTGAGCAGCCTTGTAACACTTGTATAGGAAGATACTTGTTTTAAAAATTAATGTGTGTTTAGTCTGTAAATTTACTGTATTAATTTATTGCCAAAATGTAGTCAAACAGGAGACTTTAAATGTAACCTTGCTAGTGAACTCTATTGTTTCAAAGCTACTTTTCTGACTCAAGTTTTGAACTTAAATATATCATTTTCAGTTTCACCTGTGAGAGGTAGGGACTACTCAAAACAGAATTCCATGGACTATGAGAGAAACTGTCTCATATCAATTAGTTGTTGAGGTTTTTGAAATCTTAAAAGTATTTTTAAAACACTGCATTTCTTCCTGTTAAAAAAGTTTTCTTACCCTGCAGTGTTCTTGGCGAAATTACTGAAACGACTCTATGGTGAAACTTCATCATCTTCTCTTGTTCATACTTCAAGTAGAGAAGAGGCGGTGGTTCTTGAAAATCTTGGATCAAAATCTAAAGAACAGAATTTGGATAATGTTCAGATTTCATCAGCAGTTGCTAGCACATCAACTAATACACCCTGCGAATCATTTCAAGGTGAGACTGCGTTGTCCTTTTCCTGATGATATGCTTTTAAATATAGCTGCTTTATTTCAGAACAGTATAGTATGTAGTTTTTTTCATCTACTGATACCAACAGATGAATTTGAATATTACTTCTAGTGGTACTTAATACCTGGAACACTCGAGGTCAGTGCATAAGTCCTATGAAAACTAAGAAATAATCTTGGTGTATATGCATGGGTGCAGCATTTAGCAGTAACAAATATGAAAGTTCAGTGTAAGCTATAACTGTCTTTGATATAATGTCTGTTAAATGGTGATGAAATGACTTCTACTGGTATGGCTCTGCTCAGCTGTTAGAGATACACACAAAGATTGTTGGGAATACACGATCCTGCCATTGTGTTGCAACAGAAACCCCATGGGGAGCACAAATCCAACAGAAGGCAAATATTAATTCAGAGACTATGTTAGTCCCTTGTGAAAGAGCATTATTTTGTGTGTGTTTATGCAATGAACATGGCACATGAATATTTGAACAGGTAAGTAAAAGTCCTTTGTTTTCAAATAAGTTGTAGAATGTGAATGGTTTGCTAAAAGATGGAGCTGGAAAATGAGGTAGCTGTGGTATTGTGGGTAAAAGGCTCTGTGCACAAGCATAGAATGAGTGTGAATTGCTTTGTATTAATCTAAAACCAAATTTTGCCGTAAATAGAAGGTTGTTAAACTGACTTGAAATAGAAAGGTATGTTTCCCAAGAGTATAAAAAGCTTTCTCCAGGGGAGATGCTCAGCTATCCTTCTTACTTGCTCCCAGGGAAGAACTGATAGGGGATGTGGTCTGGGGCAGGAGAGTAAAGTCCAGAAAGAAGTGAGCAGAATGATTAGTAGGGTTAGAACTGTGTGCTACATAATAACAGGTGTTTGTCTTGTTCAAGGATCTGCTTGGTAGGCTTAATTAGAGTCTGAATTGCAAAGGTGCTCTGAAGAGCTGGTTCAGGAATAACCTCTCAAAGCACAAGAATGGCTTATTTTGACATGCAGAAAACTAAGCAAATGTGGCAGGATGACTGACTGAGCTCCGATGTGTCTGGGAGAGCAGCAAGGGGAAGGTAAGGGAAGGCTAGCTGGGACAAGGCAGGCGCAGGAGCTATGTCATCACTGTGAAAGCAGTCCCACAGTGCCTGGCAAAGAAGAGCAGAACATGTCTGTTAACAGCAACCAGGTTCGACCAACAGTCCAGTGACACTGGGCAAGTTAATAGTCAAAAGGCATGTCTAAGGTCAAGCCAGTATGTCAAGTCTGTGAGTCAGTGTGTGCATCAATTGGTCTGAAACATCCCTCTGGTCAGTTTGGGTCACCTGTCCCAGCTGTGTCTCCTTCCAGCCTCCCACTCACCCCTAACTTCCTCACCAGCATGGCAATACAAAAAGCAGAGAAGGGCTTGGCTCTGTGCAAACCCTTCTCAGCAATAACAAAAACATCTCTGTATTATCAACGCAGTGTTCGGCACAAATCCAGAACACAGCCCCATACCAGCCACTGGGAAGAAAATTAGCTCTGCCCCAGTCAAAACCAGCACACCATTACTGTAATAGAAGATTTCATGGAAATTTCAACTTCTGTAGTTCTATTTGTTTTATACTCAATTTGGTTTTCTAGATTCGTACTTCTTGTACTTCTTTTGTGTAGTCACTAATGAAAGGAATATTTTCAAAAGGTTGATAAAGCATTAAACTTATTCTATAGAATGATATGTGATAGCATTGGGAACTTACTGTCCTTTCAAAATAGGTAACAGGCTGTTTATTTGCTCTATGATAAAGGTGTGCTAAATACGCACAACTGTGGAGTAATTTCTTAAGCTAAAACTGTCTTCATTTGTAGTGGATCTATACCATTCCTTATAAATTAGGGCCTGGAAAAACTCCCACTGAAATGGGAGGTGAGGAGGAGAATTTATTTGACCTTGTGATTTATGACTCCTCTGATTTGTTTATACCTGATTCCTAATGCAGTATTCTTCAAGGTAATGAAAGAAAAGTTTTTTATTCAGAATCCTGATACAGGGGAAATATAGCTTATGGGATAGGAAACATGGAGTAAAAAGAACAGGTTTATATTTAGGATTTTCACAGCAGAGCAACAAGGCAGTTTTTGAAATTAACAGTCAACTATAGCTGAGTTTGTTTTCTGTTAGAGGCCTGCAAATGCCACAGTAGTACAAAGGGTTCAGCCTTGATTCAAGTTCAACATATAAGTACTTAAAAAAAAAAAAAGAAATCTTGAAGTGATAAACTCATAGGAAAAAAAGATAAATCAATTACCCATCTGGGAAACCAACAGACAACCGTTCTTTTCTGGTTATGATTTTATTTCAGTTTAAGGAGCTCTTGCATTTACGTGTGGTGATTTTATAGCATTGGACACTGAAAATACATATTTAGAGATAGGCTAGAAGGTTTGAGCTATAAACTCTGTGGCCTTGGTGAAGGAAAAACATAAAAGCATTGATTGAATTTTTTCAATCATAAACTGTTTTAAGTTACTTCTTACTTACAGACCAAAGATTATGGGCATAACTATAAGATAGCTGATGATTTAAGTAGCAATAGTCAAAGATAGGTAATTGAAAGCAACAATGGAAAATGAGGGATTTTTTTGTAGATATTAACTCTTTCCTAGTTTGAAAGTGATTATTTCAGTCCTACAAAATACTACTAAAAATGATCTAGTGTCAATAAAAAGTTGAGAATTTCTTTAAAAATAAGCTGACTTAGTCTTAAGTATTTTCTAGCATTAAATAACAGGTTTTATGATAAAACTCATCACTATGTCCTATTTGCCTTTAACAGTTATTCTCAGATTGTGAAAATACCATTACCAGTTTCTCTGAGCTAAACCACCACCACCTTCCCTCTGTGAGATTCTGATCTTTATTGGAATGCAGTTTGCAGCGTTGCCTTTAAATTTTATGGACATGTCTCTATTGTCCTTCCAGATGCAGGCTTTTAAGATCATGCTTTTATATCCTGTAAATATTTGCATTTACATGCCTTTTTTTGAGACCAAGTTGAAGTTGAGATGCTTAAGAAGATGAAACATCAGGACCTATGTTAATGATTGGTTCTCATTTAATTTTGGATAATTAATAATTTGTATCAGAAAGGGTTATCCCATAAAGCTCCTCACATGTTTTTGGAACCAAAGCTTACAATAAGACCCAGAATAACTGGAGATGGAAGGCAAATTCTGAGGGACACTGTCCTTTGTGACTATAGAGGGGCCTTCTGAATGGTATTTGCATTTTCTTCCTGAAGGTGGTAGTTGTGTTAGGGATGGAGAAAACATGTGGAGGTGTCATGCTTCTTCTGGGCCCCAAAGAAGGAGACTAGTCATATCTTTTTACTTGAAAAGAGAAATTTTTTATTTTTTAAAAACAAACAAAACAAAAAAAAACACACAAAAAACTCTACACAAACCCCCGCCCCCCAAAAAACAAATGACAAACCCAAAACCGAAACAAAGCACTTGCCTGTGCCCAGAATCTCCGTTCTAGGGCATAGATAGTAAGATATACCTTCTCTTTGGATTACAGTTGTCCTAAATCAGACTTTTTTCCCCTTTTGTACCGAAATACTCAGTGAGAAAATGAGTGTAACCAAAGTCAGGATTCCTATCGCCCAGTACAATTAGATAAGGGTTTCTAAACATTTCTCCCCTTGAGGAACTTGATCCATCCATTGCAAGAGCTATAGGTCTTAATTTCAAAAGATGTAATAAAAGATTTTTTTCTTACTTCAGCGTAAAATTAAAGAGGGTCTAGATTACCATCTTTATTACCTTAAACCTCTTAAAAGTTACACACATGCAATGAACCTGAATCTTACGGCAGGCAAAGCTTTAAAAGAGAGCAAATGGAAAGTTGAAAGCTCCTAAAATAAGAAAGTGTTTTCCCTAAACAAAGCATATTTTGTGAATATGCTTTCAAATGCTCTATTAAAAATGCTTTAAAACTTGCTGTATCACAAAAAAAAAAAGTATGTGGCAAAAGACTGAGCATTTCAAAATACAAATTGCTCACTTGGATATGGGTTTTGACTAAATTTTGTCCCCAGATTTGATTTTGTTTGGTTTTGACCTTTGTTAGGGCCAGATCAACTTGCAACAAGGATTAATGTAATGAAAAATGTTTCTCATGAGGTCTGCAGTTCTGTGATTTCTTTACTTTTTGTTGATATTTTAAAACCTCAGTAATTATTTTTAATAGCTGTATAGTATGTATTCAAAAGAGACATGCGTGCTTCTAACTAGAGATTTGCTAATTGTAGAATTGGCTTTTTCACAGAATCAAAAAATGGGCCAGATTGGAAGGGACCACAGTGGGTCATCTGGTCCAACCTCCCTGCTCAAGCAGGGTCATCCTAGAGCACGCTGCACAGGATTTCACAACCTCTCTGGGCAATCTGTTCCACTGCTTGGTCACTCACACAGTAAAGAAGTTCTTCCTTGTCTTCAGGTGGAACTTCTGTGCATCAGTTTCTCGGCATTGCCTCTTGTCCTACTGCTTGGCACCACCAAGAAGAGCCTGGAAATGTTCTCCTGAAACCCCATGTTTTAGACACTGACAGACATTGATGAGGTCCCTCTCAGTCGTCCCTTCTTGAGGCTGAACAGGCCCAGCTCCCTCAGCCTTTCCTAGTAAGAGGAAATGGCCTTAGTCTCTGACCTTTTTCTTGGTCAGAATTATAACTACTTTTTATAAGATTTGGAATTTACTGATCAGTATTTAGCATCTTCTTCACAAAAATGAAAATTTCAGAGTTGCTGAAGAAGGATAATTGTGTTCAAGTGACATATATAGTGTTCAGTTTGTCGGTATAAAGCGTGCTGTGCCACTTTTGATTTTCACTTTTTCCCTAATTCTGAAAAAGGAATTTGAAATGCAGAGAGCCTAGCCAGAATTTTGGATCTTGTGGAGACAACTTACTTGATCTTTTCTTCTCCTTCATTTGTTTAAGTAAGAAATAATTACAAATGTTACTAAGCTGTTCCTACTAATAGGTTTTAGTTTTCTAAAAAAGCTGGAATCCATGTTATGCTGCATAAATGCAATTATGCTGACAAAACGCAATTTACTCCTTATTCATTAAATAAAAATGTGGATGTCTTATCAAATGTGACATATCCCAGCATTGTTATCCTATATGAGGAATTCGTGTCAAAATTCAGTACAACTGTGTGATTATTTTGTGTTCTCCTTCTTATTTGTTCCACTGAAGTTATTGATGATGACAGTGTACTGTGTTTAAATCATCACTAGGACACCAGGACTGTGTCCTTCCTCCTACTAATCCTGTCTTCCTGCAGCCATTCTACTGTAGAAAACTTAAGCTAGTGACAGAAATGCCTAGAAGACAAAACTTGTCTAAAAAATATGCGTGAACAGCCCTGCCTTTTAGTTGATCAAATTGATGAAGTGCTTATGGTTGAGAAATTAAATTCCAGCAGTATTCAATGCAATAAACAACTTTAGAGACTTGTTAAACAATACAGCTTCACTTAGTTAATTACTTTGAAAAGCTGTCTATTGTGAATAAGCTAAACAGCAATGGAGATTATAATTATTATACAATGAAGTGTTGTCACACACTCTTAGAGTCTTCTCTCAAGGGTTTAAAAATTCTCTCATTACGTGGTATATTACAGTGCCATTATGCTGTGCAAATGGGACAAGATGGATCCAGGAGTGGAGTATTTGGCTGAAGATACCAGCCCCTGGTGGCTGTGGTAAAAATGGTGCCCAGCCAGTTTTACAAGCCAGTGTAGCTACATGCTTTAGGGGAATGTAGAAATCTGGGGTTTAGGGGAAAAAAATTACAAAACTCAACCAACCCAAACCCCACAAACGAACAAAAAACCCTCCTCTCTCTGTTCAAACCAAGTGGGCTGCATGTATAGTATCTGTAACTTATGTTTGTCACAGAAACAGTTCTGTTGTTCAGTCTTCAGTTCCTCTAGCAATGTTTTCGTGGATTTTGGAGGGGTTGTTTGCTGCTGGTTGGCAGATTCCTTCCTTTTCCGGTGTTCTTATGTATATATATATTAACTCGTTCTTCTCTTCTACGTGCTCATTTCAAACAGCTCAGCTGTCATAGGGAGAGCTGCTGGCCTCTGTGAGACCCCAAAGCAATTTAACAAGTAGCTTATCTAACAATATGTAGGAGTTGCTTGAGTAGAAAATGCCAGCTTTAGCTCTAAGTGTTAACAAGCTCTAAACCTAAACTGGTCAGCTGCAGGAAAACTAATTATCTTGGTAAAGTAAACGGGAAAATGGCTTGTTTAAGAGCTTGAAAAAATAGCCTTGTTCACCTAGAGAATGGCTGACTGCTAAATTGAATCAAACTGCAGCATAATTGTGTGCTAGTGTTCCCACTGTCTGCCTTGACTCCCTGTTTGACGTAATTTTGGGTGCATTGATGACAAAACGGGTTGTGTAAGATACCACTCTTGCTCCAGTATACAGTGAGGAGTTTATTACTTAAGCTGCCATTGTCAAAATCGTAGTTATTCAGAGTCAAATCTAATGTTTTCTGCTGTTACAGAAGCTTACTTTCTACTTGAGTTTCTTATCAACTCTACCCTCTAACAATTATATGAAAAGTGGAAATGTTTATAATGTAAGCTCGGTACTGAACTATGTTCTGAGCAAATAATTTCCCATAATTTTTTGTGCTTTGCATTATTTTTTTATGCAAATAAGAATGAGCTGTTACCAGTAACTTCTAGTTATGGAATAGAAAATGTGAGTATAGAGGGGCAAAAGCTTTAAAATCTTAAATTTTGTTAGCTTTTACTCTTATGAGCACATCTGTTTATTTTCTGGTCTTGTTTCAGGTAAGTTGCAGTAATGACATAATCACTTCATCACTGAGGATAATTAAAGAATTGCAACTTAGACATGGCCTTTTAGATTCAATGTTGTTGCTTTTTTTTTTTTAAAGGATTGACTGACAGGGATATATTTGGCTTTTGAGAAGTGTGTTGAACAAATAAGATCTGCAGCAGGAGAAATAATTGAGCTGGGTACTAGCGTAACATTAAGATAGCTTTATGTTCCTGTTTATACAGCTAGAATTCTTAGACATTTAATCAAAATATTGCATATAGTCATGTACCAGGACATATATGGGACACATAAACCATTTAGCTGTATAATTTATTGCATCATTACATCCTATATTCAACTTTCAGAAAACAAAAAACAGCAAAATTTTAATTCCGCCATCTACCAGTAGTCAGATTCGCCTCTGAAAAGTGTTCTGTTTCTTGGTTTCCTCGATCAGTGGTGTTTCCATGCTTCACTCTCACTTTGTATTGTGCTTAGTTTTCATTATTTTTGCTGAGGAAATGTAGATATTTTAATGGTTCATAGGTAAAAAGCAAAAACATCTTCCCCAGATAATGAGTGAGAACAAGAGTAAGAAGGAATTGTAATTTTTTTGTAAGTTTTTTTCTCTGTGACAAAGGATATCTACTACTACACTACACTCCTAATGTAGTGAAACTGAAGCTGAGTTGTAATGGTAAGTGCTGTCTCCAATAAAATGAGCTATAATACAGCCTTTCTACGTGTCTAAAAGAATAAACTAAATCTAAGAGTTAGTGTACATTTTGGAAGTAGTGAGGGAAATAAATGTGAGCTCTCTTGTTCCTTGTGTTTTATGAATTTCCCATCCCAACTTTGGGCCTTGTAAAATGGATATGTCTTTATTGACCTCAGTTTCCTTTTGAAGTTTTCGGTTTTCATCAAGCTGAAGGAGAACACCATGATAAGGAAGTACATCTGAGGATTTTCTCTTTTTGTTTTCTTCTTTCAGTGCTCTAGTCTAGTATCCTCTATAATCTAGACTTTCGCTTTTCAATGAAGTGAAGGACTTCTGGGAGTGTAAAGTGTCAGAAGAGAAGTTGTAATGAATAGCTTGAGTTTCAACATGCTACCAGGCACAAAATAGTATATACCTTAAGAACTGGAAGCAGTCTCGTGTAATATGGCTAGGATTCTAGAAAAATAATACCCTGGGAATGAAGTGAAAACATGGGTGGCTTGAATATCAAAGGAGAGTGGACTTGTTTTTGTGTAAACGTAACTGAATAAAGTACCAGAAATTAGGGTCAATCAGAAAATTCAGTACTGCTGTCTGTGCTAATATATTGTGACCATTAGTATTATAAAAAAGAGGATTGGAATTAAATAGTGAATTGTACTGCTTCCTCACAATGTTCTCCAACAGCTGCTGCTTAAGGATTTTCTAAGTGAGAGGACATGTATCTGTTTCATTATAAGACTTTTTTCTTTTATCACTTTATTGTTTGAATGTATGTAATTGTGCAATTTGAAATAGAACTATAAACTTCCACATTTTACTTGGCAAAGAGGGAAATTTGTCCTTCCATAAAGAATAGCAGGCATCTTCAGAATTATAAAATTTTAGAATTCTGAACTTTGCAGAAGAAAAAGCTTTTTCAGCATTCTGTTACGTGTATTGGTGCTAATAAAATATATGACAGTAATAACAATGTATTTGAGATAACTGGATATCCAAAAGTCATTCAGAAAACTTTTTTTTTTTGGTTTAGAAAAAGATGGAGAATCTTTGGAAGGAATATGTATCTCATTTTCTGCTAAGAAGTGGCTTGAGTGACTCCCCTTGTTTATTCCAATGAAGTAAGGATAATGAGGTCTTAAAACAAGCTAAAGGAATTAGACTGTAATAGCAAACTATAGTAGCTCTCCATAATTTTGAAAGGCAGGTTTCTACCTGCAGTGGTAAATTTCTACAGAAATAATTCATCAACTATTCCAGTCACTCAGCAAAGAAGCCCAGCATTTCCACTGTTGTGTGTTGTTGTGCGATGGTTATCGTTGAGTAAAGTAGATGACCAGTAGCGACTGGTAGAGTCTATAGGGACTGGTAGAGTCTGTTCTTTCTTTTTTTTTCATCCAGCATGACTTCTCTAGTATTGAGGGAGGGAATCTTGCTGAAGACTGCGGTGGAGCAGTAGGAATTCCACCTCCAAGGAAAGGAACTCTACTTTCCAATTGCACAGAAGACTACTTGAGCTGAAAGCTTCTGTCTTTGTGGAAAGCACTCTAGTGTGTGTTGACATGAGACTGGAAAACAAGCCTGTGTTAAGTCTGCCTGGGAACCAAGGTTGTTTGTACGTAATGTAACACCTCATGTCCCTGAGGTTACTTTAACGTACCTTATCATGGCAGAATGAAATAGCTTGATGTTCAGGAACTTGGATATTATCTGAACAAAAATGAGTATATACTGGGGAATGGGTGGGTATTTCGGTTCACTGGATTTGTTCATGCTCTTGAAGGACATTTTGATAACTTCATGTTGATCAACTGAAAAAGTATTTTTCAGTACTACAGTTCAGAAGGACACTCAAGGTGTGTACAGTTAGTCACTGATACCACCTTTGGTACACTTCAGTTTATTAAGGTTTTTGAAGGAGACGACTCTTGCCCAGGATTTGTGTGTCCTGTCTTTATAGATGCTTGCCTTGCTAGTCAATGAAGGGGAAAGTTACTGTGTACAGATAACGAGGTGTGTATGTGCCTTGGGAATTGTCAAGAGTTTTGGGGTCATAGTCTCACTTGTGTGCAATAAAAATGAGGAATAGCTATAACAAGGTCATATTGAGCTTACATAATAAGTAAAATCATACTTTAATACAAAATTTTTAAGGGAAATAACAGACCTCATTCAAGCCTTATTTTTGTCCAGGTTGTATCTACTGTAACACAGAAAATGCCTACTACCAGTAATGACTTTTGTAGAAGGTATGGCACTGAACTACTCAGACCTTGTATTTGATCCAGCATCAAAACCTCATTTCCTGTGTATGATGGTTCAGGAATGGTAGTCTGAAATTTAGTACTCCCACTGAAAAGCAAACCACCAGCTGCTTCCCTCCCCTTCTCCAGTGGGAGACAAAAGGCAGAGATCGTAGGTCAAGATAAGAATAGTTTACTGGAAACAGCAGTGAGATAAGAAAACAAACAGTAACAGCAACAATGCTAATAACAGTAATGTACAAAGAGAGGGTGATTTACGTGCAAAATGCTCATCCCAGCCCAGGACACTGAAAAACAATGGCAGACAGCTCCTCTGCCTGACACGCATTCCTTGTGTCTGGAAAGGAGCACCTTTCTTCTTGGAAGGTAGAGTCCCTTTTCCCCAGTCCCTGGAAGTGACATAAGGTGGTACTGAGTAGCGCTGGTGTCTGGCCATGTCCTCTGGGCACAGCGCAGGGCAGCCCAGAACTCCTGGATCAAGCGCTCCGGTGGGCTCAGCCTCCCCAGCAGCTGTGACTACAGGCATGTGCCACTGCACCTGGCTACTGTGACAAATAATTAACTGTCCTGGCCAGAACTAGGACACTGTGCTTTTCTATAAAGACCTATTTTCGGGGATAAACTCTTTCCGTCTATTTGGAGAAGTGATAACTGGGTGCTTCCAAGGGGTAATTTTGTGGAAAAGATCACAGTCTTATTAAGATTGGGCTAATTTACAGTTGTTTGGTGGGGGCAGCTGCAGTATTTTCTAGCTTGACTTGGGTCCTCTGTTTGCTCTTACAAGTTCTGCCCTATGGGACCTTAACTTGGGTGAGTTATCAAAGCTTTCTGAGTTGCAGAGAAGCACTTCATGGGTAAGACAAAGTTTTTGTCTCATTGCAAAGCTGTACAGTGTGCTGGTGTCCAGTCACTGGCAGTGGGACTTCTGTGTGGGGAGGCTGCGGATGCCCTGTACTGGACACAGCCAATTCCAGCCCACCCACTGCAGGGCACAGCTGAACTCACAGCTGAGGCAGGGGCACCCTGTGGAAAACTTCCTTAAGAAAGGAGGAAACAATCCCAAGACAGGAGGGAACTAAAAGGAGTGGCAACAGTGGAAACCCTAGGGTTAGAGGAGGAGAAGGTACTCTGTTGTTGAGTAAATGTTCCTGAAGGACAGCAGCCCATGGAAAACCCCTATGGGGAAAAAGGAAGGATCAGCAGAGACTTTAAACACTGCCCCCCCCCACCACCACCTCGCACTGCTCCATCTTGCTGAAAGAACTGGGTGTAACCTGCAGCAAGAGGAAATAGGGAGGAGTGAAGTTGGGAGTGAAAAGAGCCGGCGAGGAAAGATTCTTGTAGTTGTGATCTCCTTGCTATTGACCCATGAGCTCTTTTAGTCCTGTTTGCCCCACTGTAAGCCACCCTACTCTTCTGAGGGGAGAGTGAGTGAGCATCTGGCTGGGTGTTTGGCTGCTAGCCAGGGCCAACCCACCACAGAACCTAAAAGTGATTCAGTCTCTCTGTCCAGGGTTTAGTCTTACAGCAAGCAAAGGACCAAGGCTATATGAACATGTGCTCTGGCCACGTCTCTGTCTGAGGTGTGCCTAAGCGTGCTTTGTGTTCAGGCAGTCCAGAAACTGTGCTAGTGTTATATACCACCATTCTGAGCTACAAGTAGGGGATAGTTTAAAGATGCAGAAGAATAAACTTAAAACAAAATACAGTGTCTACCTGAGATGGTGACTGATTGGGCAGTAATTTTACACGGCTGGAAGCTTTACCTTCAGCACTTTCTAAAAAGATCTGATACTTGTTTGTAGTAGGATAGTGAGAGATAACGTAGCTGGCCAAGCAACTGACGTGCTTGGAGGTGTAATGTTGCTAACGGCATGGTATAGATGCTTTTCCCTACTCGGTGCACAAAGTTGGGTTACATGCCATGGGTCTCTGTGTGGGGACCATGAATAGAAGACAGATAGTTTCAAAACATTTATTCTGTATTCTTGGTTTGCCTTAAAGAGTAACGTGTGCTCTTCTTTGGGCATTGTAAATGACCTTTAGCTGTTGGGGCTTTTTTTCCCATGAAATAAAATTTCAGAAATGGGATTCATGGCTTTTAACTAGTAAAAGGGAAGCGTTCTTTAATATCTCTAGTATCTGATTACTTTTGTTAATCAAAAAACCCTCTTTATTTCACAGTTTTATAAGCTCAGCATTGTGCTTTGCAGCAGTGTTTGACTTTATTACCAACCCACCTCTTCTTGGCCCAAGGAGACTCTGGCCCCAGGCTGCAAAAATCCAAGTGTAGATATGGTAACAGTTTGGTTTGACACACTTGCACAGGATTAGCAAAGACTAATGCTTGATTTATGAGCTTGCAAACTTCTTAAAGATTGTGTGAATAAATATGTAATTTAGAGACTCCCATTTAAAGAGGTAAAATTAAAAAATTTTGAGTCATCATTCATTTTCATAGTAAGAGTTGTTACTGTTCTTCTTTGTAGGATATGTGTTACAAATGATCCCTCAAATTCTGTTATGTGTAACTATTTTGTCTGGGAGGTTATTGTCCCAATATAGTTACTGCTTTTATGATTAAAAGATTTGAGTTTTTCAAGACTGTTGTAAGTTAAGTTTAGTGTTTCCCTGATCATCTTTGTTTTACAAAACCTAAATAAAAATGGGAAAAAGGGGAAACTTGAAATCCTTCAGAAGGGCATAACTCAAACATTTATACATCCTTGTAATTTAAAACTGTCACTAATTAGTACTTCATCATTAAACAGCCTGGATGGGGGGGAAAAAAAAGTCAATGCAAGGACTGCCAGTTCAGTGATTTGGTATCATTTACATGGAAAGGATCTGCTGAAGAATTATTCCATGTTAATTTTTAATTGATTTTTTCCAAATTGCATAGTTGCTCTTCATCTTTCTGTATTATTTATTTCTTTCCGTTTGTTATCACTTAAAGTAAGTATCATCAATACTTACTGGAAAATTTTCTGGCTTGTTGAAGAAAAAAACAATAATATTCTAATCTGTTTTCAAAAGAAATTTATTCCCTCATGATGACAACAACTGTGGTGTTTTCAGAAGTACTTTGAACATTCAGAAATGTGCTTTATCGTCTTTGAAGAAGGCTGTCTGAGAAATGTCAGTGCATAGTTAAATTGCATATTAGAAATACAGAAGTAATTCTTGTTGGGAATCTATCAGACGCAACTGCATTTTAAATATTTAGGAATTAGTCCAACTGTAGTTGCACATAGCTACACCTCGGTGATAGACTTCGATCATCTGGGATCTTCTAACATGTTTGTGGTGTAAGGAGGTTGATGATGTCCACCTGCAAAAAGTGTTTTTACTGTATATCATTTTAACAGCTCTGTCTGTGTTTTAAAGGGACACACTGCCCCCGAGGAGGGAAGGCTAGTGCTGTGTCTGCTGGCCTACGGAGCTGTCTTAAAAAGTGTTAAAAAACCCAACAAAACAGCAACGAACACAACCAATATAACCCAGCAATCCAAAATTTTAAAAAACCCACACTGAGCCATCTAAAACTGCATTGCAGCATCTGGTGACACCCTGACATCCTGGTCTTCTGGGAAGGCTTTTTTCTCCCTGTGGTTGATCTCTGTTGTTGTCACTACTCTGCACAGAAATACAGTCTGGGTTCGTGTAAGTGGAGCAGAGATGTGTCTCTGTCACTTCTTGTCTGGTGAACAAATGAGAAGTTTCTACTGCTGCTCTTGCATGTGTTTTTAAATAACTTTCAAAGGGGGAAGAAATCATACAAAAACAGACTGCTGCCATCACCGCAAATAGTTTCCTATGCAGTGAAATAGTTGGAAAGCTGGCGCTTGGCACTGCCCCTCTTGCCCCAGAAAGAAGTAGAGTGGGATGAGGAGGTGAGTCCTCTTGGGCAGGCTCTGCTGAGGCTTAATCAAGTGTGACTTTCAAACTCCCTTTGTCTTTGCACCCTTCAGGGAAGTATAGGCTGTGATTAAAAAATCTGCAAATGGGCAAACCATAGTTTTGTGGTTCTTTTTCTCTTGCTTTTGTCACTTCATAATAAGTTTGTATCCGTCCATCCATCCATCCATTCATCCATCCATCCATCCATCTTTTGTGAAGCAGTTCTTAAAGAAATAGCGTTGGCTCGTGCTGAATGGGGAAGAAGGTTTAGAGCCTCTCAAAATATCACTGTAAGTGGAAGCTTCTTCTGAAGACAGGGGAAAAGATTTGCCTGATACAATGGAAAAAAATGCTTCTGGTGTAAAGAACTAACCCATGGAGTATTTGTTCATTTGTAGATGCTACAAAATTTGGTGCAGTTCTCTTGGTCATAGGATAATTTCAGTGTTCCACACCTGACCCTCTGTAAGGATTTTCGAGATCACTTATTGCTGTAGTTGGGAAAGCATTTGAGAAAATCTGTAGTGAGACCAATATTGAGCCAGATACTTTGGATTTTGTTTTGTAGGTAGCGATGATACAGTTATGTCTCCAAGAAGAATTTACACAGTGGATCTTCCTCCGGAGGGTTATGTTGCAGTTACTCCAGATGCTCTTAGTAGTGCAGTTTCTGAAAATTCAGGCAGTAGTGCTGACTCAACAGGTAAGTCTGTCTGGTTGTTACTGTGATGACTTTTTCTCAAGGGAGACTTCTTAGCAGCTCTTATCAAGTAGATCCAGACTGCAACAGTGAAGTATTTAAACTGTTGCTGCCAGTGGGTGTCACTGTTTTGCAACATAAGCAAAATGAGGATGTACATCCCTGTGGGTTCATTTCCACCGTTTCGGGTTTCTAGACTAGATTCAGCATTTGGTTATAGCCATGCAGTGCCACAGATCTTATTGAAGTTACATAGAATCTAACTGAGGGAAAAGGCCTGTAGCTCCTCCCACTCAAGTGACATGTATAGTCATATTATGCCTGCTAACAGTCATATTATTTTTAAGAATAAATGTTAGATAAAGGTGTTTTACTAAGTCTGCTCTTGATGTTCTGAGGAATTGAGTAAAGACTTAACAAACTTTCAAATTTGCCTCTCTCAGAACAGATATTCATCACTGGAGTTGGTAGAGGGGAGATATCAATCCTTTAGTGTTGAGAGACTTTCTGATGAGAAACTGTGACCATATAACTTCAGAAACAATATTTGATGTTGTCAGAGGATACAAGAGAAGAAGCACAGAATCTGTAAAGTGAGTTCTAAATTGACCTCAGTTAAATACACGGTTTTCTGAATGACATTGCCGGAATTCAGTTGCTTCTGTCTGTCTTTAGAAAGAAGTTCTAAGCTTAGACAAGACGAATGAATTTAGTTTTTTCAATTGCTATGTTCCTGTGGATGTATGTTTGTCCAAAATTGTGTATCACTGTCATTGGCCGCTAGGGACGTTCTACAGCAACGAAGATACCCAAGTACGGCGGCTGAAGTAAAATACCTGATAAACAGCAGTTATTAAACTACAGTATCAGTTTGAGCCTGGAGATTGCCTTAAATGCAAGGAACACCTGAGATATAACTTGCTGATATAGAAAGGCAAATTCTGCTTGCCTGTGCAAAGAGTATCCACAGGGATGAATTTTCAGCTTGGAAATTGGTTCTGTGGTCTGTTCTGAGCTCCAGTCAGAATCTGAACACAAGTAAAGCTATCAAAGTAGCTCAAGGAACTGAAGCAAAATACAGTGTGACTGATGGCACATAAAGAATGTTCTTCATTCGTGTGCAGTGGTTTAGAGACCATTTTTGAGTGACAAAGAAGTAACTTTATCAGAGTAACATAAGAGTAGATCTTGATAGTTTTTGAATTACGAATGGAAAGATGTTCTAATTTAAAGCTTCTAGGTTGTGCTCTTCTCAGTTAGATAGGATTTGTGTTTGGAATCCAGAAGCTGTTTGTAGGCTACCCTTAACTTTGTTTAGTTGTGGAGCTGTCTTTTGACAGTTCACTGGGTTTCTCTTTCCCAGCATGTCAGATTCGAGATGCTTATTCTGATCTTGAAGCACCTTTTCTCTGCTTCCATGCCATATGATTTCTGTTTATTATTTCACATACGTTTCTTTCGGATGTTAGAGAGATACTTCTTCCTCTTCTGTGTTTTCCTGATAAGACTAAATGAAGTCTCATAAGACTTTGTAGGTAAATTCAGTTTTATACAGGGGTTTAAATTGCTTTTAAATAAAACACTAGCATACAGACTGAATATTGCTCCAACCGAGATACATCCTTATTAAGGCATTAGTGTGGAACTTTTGTGGCAGATTTACTCAGCTGCTGCTTAAAATCTGTGAATAAATCAGATTATGTGTGGTGCACATTAGATGTTGATATATCGCAAAGCAGTTAAGCAGAACAGAATTTAGGATTGAGTTATGTTGTCTCTTTTTAGAGTCATATAAATACCTGCCTGGTTTTACAGTGGATAGAGTATTGAACAATGGCTTTACTTACTCATTTTGTAGATTTAGTATTTTCCTTTGGTATTTCAGAACAAATGTACTTAACCATGATAGCAGTAAGTAGAGTTCTGATGTTGCTTAGTGACAGTACTGACTGTTGGATGGAGAACTTTGTTAGTTGATCCCAGTTTAACTGTTCAGGAGGAGTAAGTTTGGGGTTTTAGCCGCTTTTTCAACAGTTAACATAGGATCTGGATTTTTGGGAGACTTATTTTTGGATTGGTTTGTTAATTGGCTTTGCACTTTGTCATGGAATCAAGAAAAAGTAAGTTTGGAGTGAAGGCTTTTAATCTGTGATTCTCCTTGCAAGGCAGGTGTGACTATAGATGTCATTCTTGCCAGGTATTTGCCTAATTATTTTTTTAAAACCTTCTTAAAGGGAGATTTTTCTTACATTGCCTTTTTCACTTGCTCTATTGCTCTAATGTTTCACTACCCTTTAATGCTAAATCTTTCTTGCTGCAGTTTAGACCCTTAATATTTGTTTTGTCTAAATAAGGATTGCAGAATTGGAGATCTATGCTAATCTTGCAGGGTTGAGGGACCTGGTTAACTTTACTCGTGTATGTCATTTAAGCATACACATAAAATCTATTGCAGGATGAAGTCTGTGATTTCAGGCAGTGTTCATAAAATATAAAAGGAACATCTTAAGCAATCACATAATGGAATACTTGGTTTTCTCACCTAGATTTAGCTGTATATCCCTTATTTAGATCTTTTTTGAAGGGATAAAGGAAAGCTCTAATGAGAACCTTTGACACTGATGGAAAAAGAGGGGGCGCATCCATGACCATATGTATGAGTATTTTATATATATAAAATAAATCTATTATGTTTAGAATTGTCCCAGGTATTCCCAAAGGACCAGCTCCGTAAGGTGAAGCTGAGATCTGGTGCATACATTGTTTTAATCCTGATACTATCTATGTGATATATTTTGTGTGGCAACAGGTAATCTTCCACTGTGTTTCCTAAAAAATTGAGCATGTTGCTTATGTACTGGGTAAGAAAAGGTTCCCATGCTATCCTTTTCTAGCTTTTTGGCCCAGAACTAAGGGAAATGAATGATGCAGAAATTCAACAAAAAGAAATCTGACTCAAAAAATAATTTCATTGTTTATCAAACTTGTCTCATGAAAATAATATGACTCTATTTTAGGATTTAAAATTTTCAGTTATATATCACTGTGATTTGCTATGTCCTCTCAATAAATTAAGAAAGCCAAATATGAGTCTATTTGAATTAGTATAACAAGATCGCCAGGAGGAATAGATGTGCCATGGCTGACATTTCATTGTGTTAAATTAGTCTGGAAGGATGAAATATTCAGTC
The DNA here is from genome assembly GCA_013397725.1 of Rhagologus leucostigma. Lineage (NCBI taxonomy): Eukaryota > Metazoa > Chordata > Aves > Passeriformes > Rhagologus > Rhagologus leucostigma. Next base: position 490,449 of record VZTD01003765.1, on the reverse strand, counting down.
ACTAAAATATGTATTTCAACATCAACTGTTTTTGAGAAATTGTTTAAAAGTTGAAGTTAATTAAAATTATAAAATAATTTCCTGTCAGCTCTAAAATATGTTTGGGTTTGTCCATTATTATTGTTGTTTAAACTGCTAGTTCCATTATAGTTGATACTGTCAGGATGAAATTAATGTTGTCCAGAATAGCTTCTGAACAAAAAGGGGGAAAAATTCAGGTAATCTCTTACCTGTCTGTAGTATCTTGATTCACTTAAAGGCAAACATTTCAGGAAGACTTAATGGTGCTTAAGCTTATGTTTATTTTTAAGGAGATGCTACTACAAATGGTATGTTGACTACAATTGTTGGGATTGTGATACGTTACAGAACTGATACACTCAGCACACCAAGGGAACAATATGTTTTAAGCAGCTAAGGTCAGCAGCAAACTTTTTTTGCTGGTAGGTAGCACCAATCATGAAACTCCAATATTACGAATCTTTTTGTAGCCTTCAAACCAGAGGAGTCATTAGACCATGTAATTTAATCTTCTGTACCCCTTAGAGAGGTCTTACCCCATGTTAAGCTCAGTACTTTGCATTTAAAGGAAACCAGACCAAACAAAAAAGAGCTATCCACATTTCAGAGATGTCACAGAGGCTCCACTAATTTCTAGTGCTAACAGTTGATTGATCTCACTCTATTTCATAAAAAAAAAAAATTTGAAAATTGCTTTTTTGTGGCTCCCTCCATCGAAATGAAGGCCTCCATTAAGCAGTATTTTCTTCCCACAAAGAAGCACAGTAATCAAGTCACCATCGATCTTTTTGATTAAACAGATTCACTTTTGGATTGCTTTAAGATATTTACTTCAATCCTCAAGTCACATTTGTAGCTCTTTTAGGAATCGCCCTTTTCACAGCATCTTTTTGAGAATATAAACTCTACTACTGCATGTAGTATTTGTGTTTCTTTACCCTTGAAGAAACTAATACTGTATCAATGTTTTAGATATGTTTTCAAATTAATCAGAGGGTGTGACAGTAGACAAAAGTTACAAGAAATAGTTCATTAAAAATTCTTCTGCTTCTAATTCTACATCATTTCATTCATGTATGCAGTTCTCTCAGTGATACTACAATAAATATTTTTTGTGTAGGGCTTCTTAACTGTAAATCAAAATGTTTAACAGTATTCGATGACTACTATTACTTATTTTAAATAAAATAGTTCAGGAAAAAACTCAACATGAAATAAACTCAACTTCTCTTGAAAATAAAGGAGTTTAAGAACATTTAGAATTGATTTTCTGAATCTTGTATCTGAGAGAAAAAGCTATGAAAAACCCTCCTGCGAATCAGGTTGTCTTACAGTGCCTTCTGTCAGTTGCTCCTGCATTGACTGTCCAGAGTCTTGTGGCAACTTCTGTGAGAATATCCAAGGCTTATAACAAGACAAATTGAGGGAATTGTGGCAGTTTCAGAGTAAGGATTCTGCATTCACAAACTAAAAATAATAAAATTCTTACCAGTTTTGTTCATTTTTTTAGTAGAATAACAAACCTATTAAAGGATTCTTATGAACAAAAATCCTATCTAATTTATTACTTCATTAAGTATGCCTGAATAATGAAAGGTGCTACAGTACAGCTCTTAACTTAGGATAATAGTGTTTTGCAACACAGATGCACCAAATCATATTTCAAATTGTAGCATAAATAAGTGAATGGGATTGATATACAGATGTGTAGATTTTTTTTACAACTTGCTGGAAAAAAAGTTTTACTGCTCTGTTTTCAGCTACTTCTATAACTCTTTGAGGTTCGCTTCTCTTTCCTTCTTTTCTTAGCTTTGTTAGCATAGGTCTATCCATTTCTAGTAGGGGTGGCATGGACTTGCAGGTTGAAAGCTTATTTGTGAAACAGCTATTTAAAAAGTTGGTTTCAATAATTCAGCAAGGAAGGAGCAGTGATTATATGGTAGTTTGAGCTCTTTTGTGTTTCTAATAGTTAGGCTAAGTCTTTTTTTTTTTAAATTTTTATTGATGAATTCCCCTAGTTAATTCTGGGTGTTCTGTTTTTAGTTCTCTGCCAGTTTGGATGTCACTGTTTAGTATTAAAACAATATATGTTTGCGTGGTGAAATTACAGGTGATAACATTCTGTAGTTTAGCTTTGTCCTTGCAGAAATTAATGTATCGCTTCCAGTTTGTGAATGGCACATTTTTCTGAGCCATCAACAGCTTCAGGAATTCTCATGTGTATGCCATCATCAGAAAGCAAGCTGTGTAGCAACAACAACACCTCTGTTGAGGCTGTTACTATAAGCTTTTTCAAAATGTTGTGGTGTTTATAGATTAATCAATAACTTGGAAGGAGAGATGTCTGTGAGGTGAAGGAACTTTCTTCTCTACAGCCTGTTTCTTCTTCAGCTTAAGTGCACTTGACATTTTGGAATCAGTTACAGTGAAAGATGCCACAAACAAATAGAGATGTAGGACAGCTATAGCTGAAGAATTCTGTACTTCAGATGTCTTTTCCTTCAATATCCTCTTGGCAGTCCTTGTATTTGCTGATAGATGCAATGACATTCCTTAATAGATAAAATCACCACAGTATTCCTCCTGAAATTTAATAAGTTTAAATGATCATTTTTATTTTCAGAGTTCAGATAAAGTATTTAATCATTTGTTAAATCTGGCGTAATTTTTTAAAAAAACAAAAATCTAGATCCAGTAATGTTTGTATTTATACTGACATTGTTATGGGTTGATTGCATCACTAGAATTATATTAAAAGTTAAGAAAGACCTAAATCAACTTCTCTAATACTGCTTTGGAAAATTTTAAATTTCTTTTCTATCTGAACAGGAGAAGATTTCCTTTTTAAAGTGATACCTGATTTAATAGTTGTCAAGAATTCTAGTTATGTGTTTAACTTTTATCATACTTAATTTTAGGGAATTAAGTGTATGCTTTAAAGAAGATGCTTGCTGATGTACTTGCATTGCAAAAGCTTACTAGTGTGATTCCATCTTCTTGAAAATATTTCTAGTGTACTGAATGTGATACAAATTATAAACATTTAAGTTGTAGCTTGGGCAGGCACTTAGAGGACAACATGTCCAGACTACCAGTGTCCTGGAGCAGTGTTACAGGCAAATTCCATGCTCTGTCAAGCAGCCAGCTAGAATGGAGTAATCACTTCTCTTGATTTCATAGCAAACAAGTTTGAAACTCCTGAAGATGAGTGTGGAGTTTACCCTCACTGCTGTCCACTAAGGGTTTTAAACACAGGACTGGGATATCAATTGAAGCAGCAAGGATGAATCACTAATTTAGGTTTATATACAATGTAGAAACCAGTCATTTCTGACTACCACTATCTGTAACTATTTACATCTTCTAAGTGCCAATATATTCACAAGCGTATGGGACTATTGCAGAACGCATGGTACAGATTATGAGTTTTTAATGTCACTGAAGTCTTCAGTTTTCCTCATGATAGTTTCTAACATTGAGATGTTGGTAGACCCCATCAAAACAAACAAACAATGAAACAAACAAACAATCCTTCCCCCCCCCCCAACTCCCAAAAAACGCACTGGAAAATGGCTTTGGAAGCCAGATGGCAAAGAATTCTGTCTCAGATATTTAGCTCAAATTTGTGTGTGGTGTTAGGAAAGGGTGTAAATGCTGAAAATGTATTAAGGAAAAAAGAATACATGGTAGTGTGATACACTGGTAATGCTTTACTTTAGCCATGGCTGCATGTTAATGGTTTATTAGAGATCCTTGATTTATATTTTTGTAACTGTAAATAAAGTACAGGCTGTATTAGTTTCTGCATGCTTCTGAAAAAGCCTCAAGTATTTCAATAACAAAAATTTACCTTTGAAATAAGCTTTCATTCCTATATGTTTCTGTAGTGCAGAAAACAATGTACCCCTAATCCTAGTGTAGTAGGTTGATGCTGGCTGGATGCCAGACACCCACCAAAGCCACTCACTCACTCCCGTCTGCAGCTGGACAGGGGAGAGAAAGTTTAATAAAGGGTTCATGGGTTGAGATAAGGACTGGGAGAGATCACTCACCAAATACTGTCACGGGCAGAATGGGCTTGAATTAGAGATATGAAGTACACAAACTTCTCACAGGCAACAGCGCTCTGTGAACTGCTGTAACGTGAGTCCATCCCATGGGCAACAGCTCCCCTCAAACTGCTTCAGTGTGGGTCACTCTTTCACAGGGCGCAATCCTTAAAGGGCAGGCTGGTTCAGCATGGGAGCAGGGCCCCTTTCTCCACGGGTCTCCCATGGGGTCACAGCCTCCTCGAGGCATCCACCTGCTGTGGTGTGGGGCTCCTCTATGGGCTGCAGGTGAATCTCCATGTGCTGCAGAGGCACAGCTGCCTCGCCACGGTCCTCACCATGGGCTGCAGGGGAATCTCAGCTCTGGTGCCTGGAGCACCTTCTCCCCCTCCTTCTGCACTGACCTTGGTGTCTGCAGAGTTGCTCTTCTCAGGTGTTCTCATCCCACTCTTCTCTGGCCACAATTACATCTGTACAACAACTTTTTTGTTTTGATTCCTTCTTAACTATGTTACCACAGAAGTGTTACCACTGGTCTGGATCCCAGAGGAGAGATGTGTGCTTAAGCAGAGTAAGAATTCAGCAACAAGTGCATGTTTAATGAGGCGTGTTGGCTCTGATCATTACCTTCACTTTCTGTGGTAGTTCTTTGACCTTCAGCTTTTCTTATTCCTCTGTGCTACAATTGGTGTCTCAAACTGAATCTCTTCTTGTTACATGTCCATAAGTCTGAAAGTAATTTAATAAAAGTAGGTTCTGTGGTCAGGTGACAGTATGTGTAGTAGGAGGAGAGGCAATTAGGGCCATTATCTCTGACTTTTTTTTTCTTGCTTTTTGTTTTATTTCAAATTACAATGAAGACAAACATTTTTGTTGAGCATCTTGTTCTATAACAGAGGAGTCTTAGAGAAAGAAGAGGCACTCTGACTTTCTATTTTCTCCTCTTTCCCTACTGCACAAAATTTTTCCCTTCTTGCTCTCTACTAGTTGAGTCACTTCACCCCTTTCAGCTGGAGCATGCTCCCCCTTTCTCCTCCCTTGCAGCTGTCTTACAGGCTTCCTGTTGTCATAGTGACAGTAAGGACCTGATGGGAGAGGAAAAGAAATAGAGAACAGCACCAACAACCTCTTTAGATCCCAGCAAAAAAGCCAACACTGTTATAATTGCTGCCTCATTTGAGCAGACTACTAACACCTTGGAAATCTGACACTGCTTGACTACTTTCACCTCCTTGTTTCATAATGAAAACATAAGCAAGACCTAAGCTTTTGTAGTTAAATCTTTGTGGAGTAGCAGGGTAATGTCAGTATGGGGCAGGATGAAGGAGAAAGGCAGTAGACAGCTGGGTCTCTGTTTTCAAGTGCTTTGTGGTGTTAAATCTTAGTTCATCACGTGTTAAAGCAGGAAATTTAATTGGTTTGTAGATCCTGGGATATTTCCGATCACATGGTAGTTTCATTTTGGTTATTAGCTGTATAGTTGATTGCACGCAAAATTCTAACTTCCACTGCTCTGCTATTGCCTGTGAACCTGTTGGTATTAAGCCACAGCAAAATGTTGCTGTCCTACATGTTAAGACCCAAATATCCACTGACAGACAACACACTTGTTGAATATTAGGTGTGAGAAGGTGACCCTGACTCATTCTCTTGCTGTGAGGGCCCATGTTACTCTTTTTAAGACTTGTTTCAGTGCAGTATTTTCAATTTTCAAATTGAAAATAAAAATAGGGAGCAGGGGAAGAGCCTTTTGTAAGAATAAAATGCTCTTCTGCATTCATATTACCTTGGTGTTTAAATACTCTGGACACTGTGAAAACAGAGTAGAAAGCTTGTTTCTAACATGAAGGGACTTAGTGTGGCTGAGTGGACAAGGAAAATGAAGACAGTAAAAAAAAATGCGTGTAGTATTAACCATGTCTCTTTTTTTCTTAAACAGCTTTCTGCAAGTATTTTGTATGACATACAGAAAATGCTGCTGTCTCATGTTGAAAGTCAGAATCAGGCCTACCTCATGATTGCATTTTATTGTTATTCTTTTTTTTATAGCAGTAGTTCTAGTTTATGGCAACTTGTAGGCTTAACAGCCACACATTGATATAGCTTCCAGTAGGCTGTCTCCATTCAGTCTCCACTGGGGAAGTTTCTTGATCTCGTATCCTTTGCCTTTGATTACTGCCCTCTGCAAAGTTTACAGGTAGCAGTTTGAAAGTACTGAACAACCCCCAGTACAACTGTAACCTGTGCCAAGGAAGCTATGAAAATCATCTTCCATCAATCTCCCATTCATAGTAGTTTTGCTAAATGATTTTGTTAGTTTCATTCTATTTTCCTTCCATTTTATCTCTGCAAGTGAAAATTGGCTTATAAGTAGAGTTCAAATCACTAACAGGGCATACTCCATCAGAGCCTTCTGTATTGTAGACTCTTGGAGAGAAAGGAAGCTCCTGCCTTCACTGTAGGCTCAGGATTGTTCAGTATTACAGGCTGTGTGTTGCCCATGCCATGCATCAGCCTCGCTCACCCTCTTTCTTTCCAGCGATCTGTAGAGGGCTGAGAAAAATGGATGTTGCTATAGCAAAAGACAGAAATACCAGTGTACACAAATGTATTGCCGTAATCTAGCCAAAATGCAGTACAGGCAATCTGAAGTGCATTCCAAGGACCCCAGTTGCTCTGAGCAGCTTATAATTGAACAAAGCTGCTACATCTCTGTACCAATAGTTCCATTTCCCAGCTGCCTTGGCTATCGCAGGCGTGGAGGAGGCATTAGGGCCTGTAGGGAGTCTCTCCTGGCAGAAGGCAAGTCCCTTCCAGCAGCTGCACCTCTGGCTCTATGCAGCTGATAGTGCTGCATCTCACGGACTCCTCTCCTGAAATCTGAATGTGCTCATCCTCTGGGCTGGTATAACCAGCACAGCTGTACTGACATGACTGATTCTGGTAGTTTGCGGTTAGCTGTGGGCTCAGCTCTGTAGGGCTGTGGTGGGGAACATGGGCAGCAGGCCTTCACTGACTTGTGGGACACTGCTAACATCTGGCGCTTCTTTTCTTGATGCAGATACTTTAGACAATAGCTTTGAACGTCCGGTCTTGCTGTAGCTGGTCTAATGACAGGTGAAATTTTGTGTGAATTCCTACCTGTTCTGCCTGCTTCTGTACTATACCATAAGAACTGGGGGACCTTACTTTCTCAAAGCTCTTTGTTTCTGTGTGTGTGTGTGGATACTTGGGAAGGACTTACTTATATCTCACCCAACAAACTCTCTCTGCATCTTGCTGTGGAGAGAATGAGAGAGAATGCAGAAACAGTTTTATGCAACTATTTTTGCTTTGTTAGGATGATGATACCGATTTTTCACCAATCTAACTGAATGAAAGTGAATGAAAGGTTTCTTCAGTTGCTTTAAAAAAAAAAGGGTATTTAAAAGCTGAATTCATAAATGTTAGGAACACTGAGAGAATGTAACATAAACTAATTTTCTGATAAGTCCAGCTTTAAGGTGTGTAGAACAGGATGAAAAATGCCATGTGCCCTAAAGTCCTAACTCCTAGAAAAAAGTTCTGCCATTCAAATCTTTTTAGTACATTACTCTCAGTGGATGTTGTGGTGGTGGTGGTTTTGGAACCAGGACCACAGTGCGAGTGTAACGCTGAACTGGATATCAGCATCCTTGCACAGCTAACCACAAAATTAAATTTATTTTGTTAATTTTCTTTTCACTGGCAAGTAGCCATTGCATTATCACGATGCCAGATATAATATTAGATAAAACATTTGTTTTGGTACCTTGAATAATAGGTTAGCTAGATGCAAAAATCTGAAATACAATGGAAGTGTAATGGTTGCCACACCTTAAGGAGAGCCTAACACACATTTAATAAAAAAGATGCATCTTTAATGCACGATGCGCTTGATTCCTTTCATGCTTCTGTCTTAAATTTAACTTAGGTACTTTCTTATCTGGATGGCTTAGGTTTGCAGTGTGTTCACAAACCATTCCAATCTTTTTATATTTAGGTATGCACTCTATTTGAGTAGCACATCAGCATTTCTTGAGTGCTTACAAATGGACACATCTTTTGTCAGTCTGGACAAATAAACAGCTCTATCCAATTTTTTGGTCACTGTCTGTCTGAAGACGAAAAGTTAAAATCTAATACTGTCTACTGCATGTCTTCTCACATATAGAATGCTCTGTTATTCCCATTATGAAACAACATGTAAGATAAATTACCAAAAATGACAAAGGCATGCAACATTCAATTGATAAAAAACCGATTTGCTGTGAAACTTTGTGGGAAGTGACTATTTATAAATACAGGAACTGTGTATCTAGTTACTCAGCTAGCTTTCCAGAGGAAGCAGCAAATACAGTGAAGACATCTTAAAGAGTTCTTAGTGCTCAATTATGGCACATATTCTTTTCCAGCCTTCATTCAGTATGCGAAAAACCTTAGTTTGTAACTGACAAATTTAGATCAGTTCTCCATTAACTTTTAGACAAGGTAGCAGAATTAAGTGTGCACCTTTATTAAGAGTCATTCCTCAGAGAATCTGACTTTATTGAATGCTCAGATCAAGGCACTTCTCATATCACAAACTATGTAAGATAGTAAAGATTCTGCTGTGGAAGCTCAAACATAAAGACATGAGCAGAAACATGCATATAGTAATGTGGTTGATACTGAGCCAGTGCTGATAGATCAGCACAAAGAGGCAGCAACAGCTGCAGGCTCCAGGGCTGCTCTGCAGGTCTGTAACACTTCAGACCCTGAACTGCTGCAGCACAACACATTTGTGCGTGGATCTGATTTTTTTTTTCCACCTCTTCACTGAAGCATATGAGAATACTCTACTAAACTGCTTGAATAATTAAAAGAGTGAGGCACCTAGTGATATTACAGTAAGTGCTGATAATAAAGTCTGTCTAGGATCAAACTTTCTGTTTGGAGGAGCCTGTCTCTTTTTATGTGAGCCCAGAAAGGAGAGTGAATATTACGGTAGCTTTTACACGGCAGTTAAATACCTTAGCTGAACTGTGGCATTTTTACTGAAAAGATCATAATGTCTATGCTTCTCGTTCTTCTGCCAGAGAAAAGAAATTATTGATTCTTTGTTCAGTTCTTTATTTAGAATATAGGTGAACACTGTAGAGGAGAGAAATACTAATTTGTTACAGCTCCTTAAGAAATAAAAATACATAGCCTTAAGATAAGTGGGAAGACTTAAAGTAATAAACCAGTGATAGAGCTCTTCCACTTCCATCTCAGGCTATATATTTAATTTTGTCTTTTTTTGCCAGCTTTTCTCCTCCTGAGAAAAAATGCCAGATTTTCTTGGCATCCTTCTCCTTTGTGGCACTTGCCAATGAAAGTCTTGCATTCACCTCCATGTAGTGAGCTGACCCTGGCTGGATTCCAGACACCCACCAAAGCCTCTCTCTCACTCCCCTCTGCACCTGGACATGGAAGAGAAAATACAGTGAAGAGTTCATAGGTTGAGATAAGTACCAGAAGAGATTACTCCTCAAATACTGTCACAGGCAAAACATTCTCAAAATTAGAGGATATTATTTGAATTTATTATTAAAAAAATCAGAGCAGGATAATGAGAAGTAAAAACAGACCTTAGAACCCCTTCCCCCCACCTCTCCCTCCTTCTCAACTCTACCACCTCCCCAGAGGGGGATAGGGAAGTGGGGAATGGGGGTTTATGGTCAGTTCATCACAGGTTGTTTCTCCTGCTGCTCAGGGAGAGGAGTCCTTCCCCTGCTCCAGCCTGGGGTTCCTCCCACAGAAGATAGTTCACCATGAACTTCTCCAGCTTGAGTCTCTCCTGCAGGTAACAGTTCTCCACTGCAGGGTCAGTCCTTCAGGCACAGGCTGTTCCAGCAGGCGTCCCCCACAGGGTCACAAGTCCCACCAGCAAACCTGCTCCAGCGTGGGCTCCTCTCTCCACAGGTCTGCAGGTCCCTGCCAGGACCCTGCTCCAGCACGGGCCTCCCACGGGTTCACAACCTCCTCTCAGGCATCCACCTGCTCTGGCATGGGCACCTCCTCCATGGGCTGCAGGTGGATCTCTGCGTCCCTGTGGTTCTCCATGGGCTGCAGGGGCACAGCTGCCTCACCGTGGGCTGCACCACGGGCTGCAGGGGAATCTGGGCTCTGGTACCTGGAGCACCTCCTGCCCCTTTTTCTGCCCTGGCCTTGGTGTCTGCAGAGCTGTTCCTCTCACATGTTCTCAGCCTGCTCTTCTCTGGCTGCAATTACAACTGTGCAATAGCTTTTTTTTATGCTTCTTAAATGTGTTATCACAGAGGTGTTACCATCAATTCTAATTGGCCCAGACTTGGCCAAGGGCGCATCCATCCTGGAGCTGTCTGGCGCTGGCTCTGCTGGACATGGAGGAAGGTTCTGGCAGCAGCCCACAGAGGTCACGCCTGTATCGCCCCGCTACCAGAACCTGGCCACACAAACCCAATACATTCCATTACTGTCTCTTGGGCTTTGGGGGTTTAATTTTGGGCGCTTCCCCCCCTTCATGTTTTCTGATACCCCTTTTTTTATTTTTCTCTGCTCTTCAGTGATTCTTTTACTACCATTGCCATGACTGTTTTAGGGCATACAGGTGCATGGTAAAGTAGGTACTCATAGGCAGTTCTGAAATGCTGCTCAGCTAAATGTTGGTACCATAATCTTGAATATGCTATTGATGGGTGGAGCCTTTAGTACTAAATATTATACAGCTTTGGATGGAGATTCGTTTTTTTCGTCTGAAAGGGAAGAAGAATATATCAAGGAAAAATGAAAGATTATCAAATACGGTATGCAGTATTTTCTTATTTCGTATATTACTTATGTGTGTATTTCTAATTTCAAGTTTTAAGATAGTTTACTGATTGCATGAAATTGAGATGTATAATTCAGTAATCTCAAGGAAAAAATCTGTTGCAGTATTTTGTTTGACATGTATCTAGAAATCATAATGGTATACAACATTCACTAATAATAAGAAAAGTTAGCATTTGAAAATAATCTTCACACTTTGTCTAGTATAAAACCGTATGTACTTTCACAGAGAACTTCAGCAAAAGCTTTAGAGATAGTGTTACACATTCTTCTGGCAAAAGAACTTGTACATATGCAGAAAAATACCTCAGTAAAAGTACAGTGATTATATTATTTGAATGTGTTCTATAGTGACCTACAATGCTTTTCCTTTTCACTCTAACTCTGGCATTTTTCTTCTATTAAATACATTCTTATAGTAATACATAAATTCTATTAAATTGAAGTGCCTCTAGTAGTTACATTACAAGCTGTATAAACTTCCATTGTGTATTATATATCTGTTAGTTCAAATGTATTTACAAGGTTTTTATGCTTCCCTTTTATTATACCTTTTCTTTTAATGGCAGTAATTTTGTACACTTAAACTTGCTTGCAGTGAAATGCTTATGTTAAAAGCCAAGTAAATGGAAAGCCCTGAATTATTTTGAGCTGTTTGCAGCCTATTCTCTGGTGATCTTCTGCCAACTTTTTGTGTCACCATACTTGTTAGCACAGTGGAAATTCTCTCTACCTGCTACAGTGTAAGATAATGGCAGAAATGAATCTTACATTAAATCCTGATTAGCATGTATCTCCTTGTGGAGGTGAGTGAGTAATAAAATATCAGCTGCAGTTTCCCTTAATGCTGCCCAGCCAGAGAAGTAGCCAACACCACAGAGCCAGGCATCTGCTATCTCCATCCAGAGGGCCCCCATTCCCAGTCCTCCTTTCACAGAGGTCAGTGCTCTGGCCCTTGTCTTCAGAGAACCTAAAGCCATTGCTGAGATTTATTGATTGTTTCACCTGCTGCAAGATTTTTGTGAAGTCTTTAGTATTCCAAAATGAAAAAAGTCCTGTGAACACAGAAACTGGCTACCAAAGTCAAAATCCCAGTTCTTTGAGAAGACAGAAACATGTACTGTGTGGCCTCTTGTCCCACTTAGTGAAAGATGACTTCTATGAAGGAATCAGGAGTGGAACTGAACAATCACTGCTTGTGATTTCAAACCTAGCATTCCAGTGAAACCTTACGAATCTTGAATTTGCTAGTAAGATGTCCAGGTAGCTTGTAACCTTACTACAGACTTCTTGGACTTTATTTTTGGTTTAAATAAGTGGATTTTGATCAGATGTGTCCTGCTTTCTTTTTGCTCTTCACTGGTTTATAAGAAAATGCCCCACTTTCTCAGCATTTGTGTTGCATATCCTTCAGAAGAAATCAAAACAGAGCTGAGCCGTGCGTAAACCCCTTGATTTTTAGGACTTGTATAGAACATAGTGCATTGGTTTTGGTGGTTTGGTTTTGATTTTAAAAAGACACTTTTTCTTATAGTAAACAGCCATCCAGGAATCTTTATAAAACATAAACATCCCTTTTCAAGGAGGCAGTTTTGGTGACCTGTACTCCACAGAAGATACTCAGGTTGATACATATGCAATAACTTTTCATGTGCTTCTTGTATAGGATGTGATACAGCCATGAGAGTAATAATAGTATAATGTAAAAGCAGTTGGATAGTTTGTACAGATAGGAACAGCAGCAATCATGTAATATATATATTCTTACAGAAGCACGCAGATCTCTTTAAATTTATGTTACTTGCTTACCTAGCCTGCGTTGTCTAGTCAGGTGTAAAAATTTGTGTGTTCTTAAGGCGGAAAAGGCCAAATGAAGCTATAGTCTGTGATTCCAGCAGAACATTCGCATTTGCAATGATTTTTTTTTTCCGCCAGCCTTGTATTTGTTAATTAATTAAAATTAAGGAAACTCTAACTGCTTAAGCAAATTGAAAAATTATTCTCGGGCCTATGTTGCATCTAAATCCAGCATCTTTACTTTATATAGCTGACTTAAAATATTGGGGACGAGCTTGTGCCTCGAACCTACAAGAAGGCTCTTATTTGTTCTATACAAGTAAAATGAAGAAACTTTTTTTTACATTTTCTTGTTTAAATAAAATTATGTATGATGTGTATCATCATGCTCTGAATATATTCCCCTAGTGTCAGAAAATTTTCTGTGTAGTAGCTGTTTTGGGGAAAAGTGAAATATGACAGTCGCTTAAGAGTTGGACCTGATGATCCTTGTGAGTCCCTTCCAACTCAGGAGATTCTGTGATATCATTTAGCCTAGAGAGGGACTTCCTAGACCCAGAAGTCTTGGGGTCCTCTTCTCACATATTTCTTACTTGCTGCTCCATATTTCATTCAGGAAGAATATCCTGCCTAAAAGTCAACATATATGGTTGAAGTTAGATGCTTGTGGCAGGATAAGCTCTCTTTATTCCTTCCCCAAAGGAATGGCATTTTACACGAACAAGGAAATTTACTGGCATCCCAACTGGATTAATAGTGGTATACATCAGCCAGCTCATGAAAGCAAGTGAGAGATTCATTTAGTAATGAACATCTAAGTGCGTCAAAAAAGTCTGCATATCCATAGCATACTGTGGGTAGTCTGTGATTGACAGCTATTGATGCCAAAGGTTCTGTGATGTTGAAAAGAAAAATTAAACCAACATTGTAGAGGTGTTAGGCAGTGCACCAAGTAAAGATGAAAAGCATTAGCATCACACTAATCTGGATTGGGGGTACAGTGTGTGATGGAAAAAACTGCATTTTGCAAGCAGATGATAGATTTTAAAATTTGTATGAAATACAAAGTCAAGTGTAGACAGATGAACACATTTCCCTTTATCATAGCAGGGTTATTTCACTTATAACTGAAGAAGAGTAGCAATGTCTCTCTTATTTTCAACGGATGATACTATTCTTCAGTGAGATGCAGAGCAACTCTTACTTTTAAACAACTTAAATGGGAACTAAAAACAACTTGACACTTTACTAAGCTGAATAGACAAGTTGTTATGTTCCTGTTGCCATTTTAAATGCTTTGCTTTTGGGAAGCAGCACAAGAAATCCTGGAAATGATAGCGTGTGATCCGTGTTATCCCAGTAATATTTTACTGTGCCCAGAAATAGGTGGTCTGATAGTGTAAAGATGATGTACAATGGATTCAACAGCTGGGAAAGTAGAATGCGCACGCTATGTGGTCTCTTGTTGAGAACGTGACAAAATTATTTCAGTCACTTTCCAAACATTTATTTTTGTAACAGATGCTTTCAGCTAGGTTTTGTGGTTGTTTGTTTTTTTTTTTAATTTATTATTATGTATAATCACATGTTTATGTCATCTATCATATTTCATTCTTTGGAAATCTGTAGCTGCTTAGTGCAGAAGCCAGGATGGAGCCCTTAGGAGATGAGGACACACACCCTGAGAGGGAATAACTTTATAGAATGTGAGGGACACACAGGTTGTAGAGAAATGATGGCCGAGGAATAAACCCTCTGTACAGCAGAGAGCAGAAGTCTGCTGAGAACAATGGGAACCCAGGCTTCAGAGGGCATTCCCTAGAGACCCAGAGAGCACTGTGCAGACTGTTCTGCGACTCTGGAAGTATCTGGTGTGCTGAACTGAGAACAAGCCTAAGAGGATTGATTTACAAGGATGCAGTGGGCAAGGTGGAGATAAGGTTATGTACGAATAGTTTTGTTTCGGTTTTCTTCATTTTGAGTTTCCCCACCCCCAAAAAAGAAATCAGCTGTTCTAGTGTCTGTTCTAATAAAACCTAGCTTTCCTACTAAAAAGCTGGTTTGGAATGTTCACTGTGGAAAAAAGTTTGAGCAGTGTGACCGCACAGGTCTGGGCAGGGCAGGGCCTGGCAGGGCCTGCTGCAGCACAGCATGCAGTCAAGAACAAACCCGCAGCCCAGGGAAGACTGTGGCACCAGGTTCATGTCTATTACAAACTGACAAATTACCGAAATACAGTTGTTCTGGATCTTCCCTGTGGTGTTGCTCGTTTTTCCAGCGTACCTGCCTGCATGCTTATAGGTGTGATTAGTTCAACATAGAGCACTTGGTCATTAAGAAATTACTTACTGCTTCAATACACAATTAATTTAGAATGTGATTAATACAAGTAAGCTTAATCCATGTCCTAAAACATCCCTGTTTTTACAAAGCTGCTTGGAAACTGTGTAAGTAAATTTAATTCAAATCTAGTTTAAGATCCAAAGATAATTGGACGAAGGAAATAGTTTAAAATAAAACACGAGGAAGTTCTGCATTCTTTCAGACTACTTTTCTGGAGTGTTTTGAAATAGGGTTTACTGGAAGAACCATGTAATAAATTGCAGTTGTGGCAGCTCTTTCGTATATGGGGTTAAATATAATTGTTTATTAAGTGCTTTGTAAAACATTAAGAAATATTGCAAAAATAGAATTGAGGTGTAAACTGAAATATTGAGGTGATAGCTGACATAAGTTAGGGTTGGGGGGTTGTTGCTGAGTATCTTCATTTTGCTGTGTCAGTGTCTGTGTACTTTTTTGTAGCTCTTCTGTGCTAAAGATTGTACTTTAGCTTAGACCTACTCTTAGATGCTGTTTTATCAGAGGGGAAAACTACATATCTGTTTCCCAGTAGATAACCTGTTTTTCCAGTATTTCCCATTTTCCGGTCTGTGTTCCTATACTCTTAATAACGTCTAAACATTTTGTGCTATTTTAGCTGGTGTATTTGGAAAGGATATTTTAAATGCTGCACAGGATTTTAAGATTGCAATGTTTCTTATCATTTCTGGTGGTATTCTGAGCAAAAGGAGAGCTTTGGATTCTTTAAACTAATCATTGGTTGAAAACCATCTCTGGGAAAAAAGGCTTTGAAGAAAACTCTTGAATGTGTGTTTGTGTCCTGAACATTAAAAGAAAGAACAAATGTTTAAAGTGGAAGTGTGACATCAGATGTTTAAAATGTTTCCAGTTTTGTAATATAAATGTTACAAATCTCCCCCTCCCATTCATAGTGGTGCTATCTGTTCCAATACAGAGATGTAATCTTATTTAGCCAAAGACTAAGAAGATTTCTCTATTTAGTAGCAATTAGTCTTTGTGTCTGCTTAAGATTCTTGAGCATTTCTGATTTAATAGTCTTCAAAATAGTTACTGGTTGTCATTGAATCTCTCTTTTTTCTTGTATGTGAATATGCTCGGCTTTGTGATTTTTCTTTATTTTCCTCACTGAGTCAACATAATTCTCAGTGGTTTTGGGGACCACAACTGAGCCCATTTAGGAAGTGCTGTATGATGCCTCTAAATAATGGTGACTGAGTCTGATTGTTTGCACATCACCTCAAAATGCCAAAATGAATGAAGACAGTGAGTTTGAAAATTAAAACAATAAAAGATCACTAAAAGGTCAAAATATTAGCTTTCATTTAAAAATTAAGTCATTGAATGATACAGAATTTGTATCAGAAATGTTGCTATTTAAGAAAGATTGAGGGCTTCATGAAGTATAGCTTTCTCTATATAGTGACAGGAGGCCCAAAACATTACTGCTAAAATTAATTTATGCATTGTAATAGTTTCAGATATCTCCTGGATGCCTTAGATCAGTGTGTGTTTGGACTGAGTGTACAGATCAAAAAGCAAAGCAAGCTTAGAGTCTGTTTCATCCTGTATCCAGCTGAGATTGGGAATGCTCACTGCTGAAAGATCAGAGAAGCAGCAGAGAAAGCAGTAATGGGATCTTCAGTTTCTCCATTTGTGTCTTATCAGGATGTTGTGAAAAGTTTCAGATTTTAGACACAGTCAATAACCAAGACATTGGTTAGTGGAGCTGTGAGAGGAAATGAGACCCTTGACTTTATCCTACGTAGAGTTTGGTTCACTCACAACGGCAGCCATTGGGTTCAGCATCCTGAAACAACAACAGGAAACAAACAATCCACAACAGTTCAAGAAAGAACACTACACAAAAATAAAGATACTTACTAAAAAGAACCTAAAGAAGGTTAGCTAAGAGAAGGAAGTTGTACCAGGTGGTATGGAAGCTACTTAAGGACACCATATGTGATATTCAAGGCCAGCGCCCACCACCTGTCATGAAAGGCTTGAGAAAAAGCAAGAGAAAGACAGCAGAGCCAGACAACAGAGTAAAGTAAGTTGTTAGAAAGAAGTAGGTGTCTTTTAAAAAACTGAATTCACACCCAAATGATGTATTAAACACATTTAAATGTAAGAACATGGTAAGACAGGCGAAGGAGTGTTTGAGCAAATGTTATATAGAATTAAAACTGGCAATAGGTCCTACTTCTGATGCACCAGGACCAATGTGTCTGCCACTCTTTTGAGCCAGTGATCATGGTGTAGAATGAGTATTTAGGGAGGCCTGTTTCAGGGAAGTTAAATAAATCCTTTGCATTGATGTTAGCTGTGGAAAAAATACTATGGAGAATCCCATGATGCAGCACTTCCTCCTGGCTTTTCTGAAAGGATATCTGAAATTGAAGTGATTTAATGGTCATGCAACAAAATAAATTTATGAAATAAAATCACAAGCACCAGATTTTATTCACCTAAACTTTCTAAAATAATTTAAAGAAAAAAATTGCCCACATTACTGACAATGATACATAGATAGTTGCTTTTCAAACTGCCTTGTTGTCAGAGACTTTGAGGTTAGATACTGTGAAGCGAGTTTTTTAGAACAGTTCTTAAATCATCCAGGGAACTGCAAGCCTGTAATCCTGTTGTTTGTTTTAGGCAGTTCAGCACAAATTATGATGCAAAATAGTATATGTGGATGCTTGATAACCTCTGATCTGAATGGGACAGATCAACAGAAGGTTTGCAACGAGGAAGTATACAAACATATTGGAATCTTTGAAGACGTAGGAAATACGTGGATAAGGATGCCACAGCTGATGTGGTTTCCTTGAATTTCCACCAAGTTTTTGATAAAGCCCTTCTCCGAAGAGAGCACACAGACATAACATGAAAGATGAAGCCCCAGAATAGATAAGTAGATGAAGAGAATGCAGCAGTTCTCAAAACACAGAGGTCACAACTGGAGGATCGTGTTCAATAGATGGTCAGGTAAGAAGAGTGAACAGTGATATCAGAAGGTTTCCTGATGGCTACATGGATATCAACTGCACTAAGGGCAAGAGTTTGGTGCATTGTAATCCCAGACTGAATGATTTGTCAAAAATGACAAATGAAACACATCTTAGACAGTTGTCAAGTGATGTACTTAGGAAAAAATAACCAGTCAAAATTCACCTGCAAAAATGGGGAGCTCAGAACTGACTGTTACCAAGCAGGAGTAAGATTTTACAATATGATGAATAAATGTGAAAATAACATTTTAGCACTCAGCAGCAATCAAAAAGCAAATAAAATTATGGCAATTATTAGAGTAAAAAGTGCAAAAGAATGGCCATCATTGTACCTCTGTGTAAGTTCAAAGTTGACGTTTTCTTGAATGCAGTGTATGGCTACTGTTTGCTACAGGATATAGAAGTAGGTAGTTGTTTGTTGCGACCAAGTACAGGTCCTTCTATGGCAGGAATTTGACTGAACTTATGAGTAAGAGAAATTCATTTGTATGTACAGTCAGGTGAACATTTACAGTTGAAGACTTATTCAGAAAGTGGTATCTGCCTTTAGCTGATTATTGTCATTAGCGTTAATTGGATTTGCTTAAAATCCAGGAGGTAATATTCCTTTGTGATAGGTAGCACTTATGCAACATTTGCCAGTCTTACGTGAATTCTTCATTTATCAGCACACAAACATAGTATGAATGAAAAAATAAAAGACAGTGCCTATCCTAAACAGCTTGCAGTCTTCTGCAGTTTTCTACAACATTACAAGTGTTGCGTATTACTAAGAGTTTTAAAGTTTTTAAATTGGTTTTCTTTCTCTGATTTCTAATGATGATTTGAAGCAGTTTCCCCAAAAAAGAGTGAAAAAATAGTAACATCATTTTGTGTGCCTGGGATCTTTCCAATATTGCTTTTATTCTAATGAACCATTCCATTGTGTTGCATTCACTGGCCACATCTTTTCACTCTTGGACAAATTGCAGCTAAAGATATCTTAATTGGCACTAAAAATAACATTCATTTTTTCCCTTACAAGATCCTAAACCAAAATCAAACTCCTCTGCATTGACTGCATGGTACACCACGGAAGATTCATGCAGTATCAAGGAGAAGAAAAGAGCTTAAACTGGCTGAAAATCAGGAGGAGCATGCGACCTGTTTCATCTGAAAAAAAAACACAACCCAAGGCCAAAAAATGAAAAACCACCAGAATTACAGAATTACCATGAGTGACATCCAGACAGCCAACTGTGAACAGGAGAGCCAGCTGCCATACTTGAGACATGATGAGCACATTATATGGATTCCTAAAGCTGAGAGGATATTCTTTGACTCTGTTTTCCTCAGTCTGTTTTACCTATTTTTTTCTCTCTTTTTTTTTCCCTGTTCTAGAAGTTTGTTCAAATAATATTCAAGGACCTGATTTTTAAAAATTCATAGCATTCAAAAATCCCAACTTATTCTCACAGCCAAACTTCGTTTTGCATACTGTGGAACTTCATATCATTTAGACTTGCAGACACCTAAGTAATCAGCCTCCCATTTTTCATTGTTTTATAGAATGCCGTCTCACAATGTTTTCATCTGACATTGTCTGAAGGAACTGAAATAGTGAAGATAAACTCAAGGAAGCTTATCTTTTCCATCATGGAATTGCCAGCAGTGTGTTCATGCTGGTGGTTAGTCTGGACAGGAGGAAGTCAGCTGTTGCTCTTAGCCTATGTTAAGCTTTGTATTTAATCTCTTTGTGTCTCCAGCTGCTCTGATGATGAATACAAAGTACCTTGCTAATATAATAGAACTCAATAAAAGTTATCTTATTGGGAATATTCATGTCAGTATTTTTTCTTAATTTTTTTTTCTTGAAGATAAAAACTGGCTGTGCTGACTTCATTATCACAGTTCAGTAAGCTGTACGTATAAACTGAGTCCTCTTATTTCATTTAAAGTCTTTTTTTTTACATATTTCTACCATCTGTTGTATTAAAGAAACATGCAGCTTGAATGGAGAAAACATTTAAATCTTTCAGACAAGATAAGATAGGCTGTTAGAAAATGACTTTTAGTGCTGACTTATGTTCTGAGGCTTCTCATTCCCACTTCCATATCGTACTGTCAGTCAGGGTGTTGTGACTGTGCACCTGCTTGGTAAACTGCATCTGAAAAGCAATCTATGCAAAAAAAAAAAATTAACTCTAAACAGTTATGGAGGAAGGGGTTCTTATTAAGGCTGAAAGAAATGCTTATGAAGTTATGACTGTGACTGGAAGATGTATATGGGCATTCCATCTGGAAGACACTTTGCTCAGTCTGAAAGAGCACCAAGTGCAGACTAAACAGGTTAGAGTCAATTGCTCTTGGATAATTGGATTATGTGATCAATTAAGCAACTTGTGGAGCAGAGATAGGTCTTAGGAGGGAGAGATACAACAGACCATTATGGAACAGGAGAAGAATCATCAGCTCTTGTGGAATTAGAGCAAGCTGTAGCTATAGTTATGACTAGGGTTAGTGTGATTCAAAAGTTATTCCTATCATTGTTGCTTAAGTACTTACTCAACGTACTGAGATTGCTTGCATAGTGTATATTCCCTGCATTTGTTATAATTACGCAGCTTTGACATAACAAACATTTTCTGTCAGTGGGAAAAATTATTAGAACCAAATTTGTATCTGTTGAAATTTTATCAGGCCTCCCTACTGGCTTGAAATGTAGAGAATCATTCAAAAGTTGGGTCTTATTTGGGTTTTTTTTATAAAACAGTGGATTTTGTTAATTAGTAAAAATCATCTGATGAGCAGACTCATGTTAAGAAACACCTTCCTGTGTACCAGTAATTTTTGTAAAAGAGACTGATTATTCACAGTTGTTGCAAGCATCTAGTCAGAACTCGTCTCGATTTCATTTGTGGTTAATGGAAGGGGAGAGAGAGATATGAAATCCTTCAGGTTGTATTTCCATCCCTGCTGCTTTAGGATGAGATAAACTGCTTTCTGAAGATGCAAGTGTCTTTTGGGTTATGAGAGGGAGCATAGGTCTAAGTATGCACTAAGTATTTTCAGGCAGCTAAAGCTGTGGGAGGCAAATCCCACTGAACATGTCATTTGTTAAGGTCATTGTGTGGGCTGTGACATAAACTTTATGGTGTATGTTTCTTGTATAACTTTCATTTATATTTTACAGCATGGCTGCTGTAATCAGGTAGCCTTGCTGGCTATATGAACAAGCAATTGTCTGGCTCCTCTGCATACCACATGCGTGAGAAGTCCATAGCAAACTGTACCATTAGTGAAAAAGGTTTTACTTTCTTCTATTAGCTTGTGAAACAGCCCAGATTAATTGCATGTCGCCTTGTTTCCACATGAGGAGGTAGAAATTAAGTCTATTTTGTTACTCTTTCAATAATCATACAAATCTTTTTCGAGTTTCTTTCTCTGCTAACTTCTGTGAGAGTCCTCCTTTTGCCTGCAAAACCTTACTGGTCTGGAATTATACTAAGAAATACAGCATTACAATCTTGAAAACTACAATAGGTTTATGTAATAGCTTTGGAATGTCTCTTCTGTTATTTTCCATCTCTTTTCTTATGTATGCAAACAAGGTGTTAGCTGTTATGATCACTGATACCAACTGAGCAAATGTTTTCGTTGAGATTTCCAAGCTGATGCACAGGTATGGCTTTTGTTTTTCTTGAGCTGATAATATCTCACTTCACCCCTACCAGCGAGCTGTTCAAATTAATCCCTTTTGTGTGCATTGCTTTGCATTCGTAAGCATCTAATTTCATTTGTTCCTAATGTTGAATCACTGGTAGCTCCCACACATGGAACAGTAGATACTACACAGATACTAGAATACAGGGCAAAGAATGACAAAAGGTGCTAAAGGACTGCCACTCTAGCTCCTCAAGAGAACTAGGTACAGTCTTGTGTTTCTTTCCTGTGTTGGAGGTAAGTCGGCATAGTTCTGGTTTCCCTTCAGTCAGGCATTTACCTTAATAGCTACACATGGGAAGACTGCATTCATTCTGCCTTTTGACAGCTTCACCATGGTCTCTTCAGACCTTCTGCTGTCCTGAGGTATTTAGGATAAGGAAACTTTTGGATTTGACTCAAAACATTGGTTATCTTAAGCCCCATCTGGCTTCTGCCGTGTCTTTTTTCAAGTGGTTTGAAACCAAAGAAGGGTGCTTGGCTGCACAACATGCTCTCGTTTTGCTGAGATTTGGGGATCTCAGATGCTTAAAGAGCAAGTTAGGCCAATTTGCTGAGAGCACAGATTAAAGTAGTGTTATTATCAAACAGTACTGTTCAGGTTAACAGAGGGCTGAGAAATTTGCAAAACAATGTATATATATTTGCAGTCAAATTCACCTATTATAACACAAATACTCCCGTGAAAATCCAAATTAGATCTCAAGATGAAACACTGATGTTTTGTTTATAGCATCTTTCCCCATTCATATCTGCCTTCAGTTCTGATATTTTATTCCTTCAGGATGACACAGACGTTATTTTTCCCACATCCCATATGTCCAAATCACATATAAAGATATTTAGCTCAAATACCATGGGTGTGAAACATTCCACACTGTGGGTCCAGGGTGATGTTCAGCGTGTCTTTAACATGCTGTGGTGTTCAATTACAATACAGCAAATTTATTTTTATGCAGCGTTCTTCATTGAAAGTACGGAAAATTGCTTTGCAGTGAGTCATCTGACAGCTAAAGAACTAAAAGTCCGTAGTGATATTTAAAGAGAAAGTGGCACAGAACTGACAGAGTTCAAGACAGAAAAAGAAACAGAAATTAAAGAGAGGGCCTCCAACCATGAAGAAAATAGCGACAAAGACTGGTTAGGGGGAGGAATGATGAGAAAGCCAAACAAACTGAAAATGTCAGAGACAGTTCAGGAGATTATGCATATCATTCTGCAGCAAGCGTTAGGCTTCAGATGTCTCTGCTGTATTACACCAACCTTAGCCAAGCAAGGTTGCTTTGACCCTAAGAGGATGGTGTAAATCCAGATAAATAAGAGTACTAAGCTCATGGCACTGTTAGGAATTTAGAAACATGAAGGCAGAGGTTGAGGGAAGGATTAATGTCTTAACTTTCTAGAGCAAAACATTAGAATGTGGTGTTTTCACCTTGGCTGAACACCAGGCACCCACCAAAGCCATTGTATTACTGTCCTCCTCAGCTGGACAGGAGATAGAAAATATTGCTAAAGGTTCACAAGATAAGGGCAGAGAGAGATCACCCACTCATTGCTGTTGTGGGAAAAACAGACTAAGCTTGGGGAAACTAATTTCATTTATTACCAATCAAAATTAGAGCAGGATAGTGAAAAGTAAAATCAATTCCTAAAAGCACCTTCCTGCGTGCCACCCCTCCCCCCCCACACCTCTCCCATCTTCCCAGGCTTAACTTTATTCCCAGTTTTCTACCTCCTCCCCACCAGCAGTGCAGGAAGATGGGGAATGAGGGTTACAAGCACTTCATCTCCTCAGGGAAAGGAGTCCTTCCCCTTCTCCAGCATGGGGTCCGTCACATGGGAGACAGTCCTCCACTAGAGTTCTTCCCACAGACTGCAGCTCTTCATGAACTGCTCCAGCATTAGTCCTTTCCCACAGTGTGCAGTCCATCAGGAACAGATTCCTCCAGTGTGGCTCCTCTGTGGGGTCACAAGTCCTGCCAGCAAACCTGCTCCAGTGTGGGCTCCTGTCTCCACAGGGCCACAAATCCTGCCAGGAGTTTGCTCCAGCATAGGCTTCTCGTGAGGTCACAGCCTCCATCAGGCTTGCACTTGCTCAAGTGGAGGGTCCTCCACCTGTGGATCTCTGCTGCACCGTGGACCTCCGTGGGCTGCAGGGGCACAGCTGCTCCACCATGGTCAGCACCACAGGCTGCAGGGGAATCTGCTCTGGCACCTGGAGCACCTCCTTCTGCACTGACCTTGGTGTCTGCAGAGTTGTTTGTCTCACCTGTTTTCGCTCTGCTCTTCTCTGGCTGCAATTACTTTGGCACAATAACTTTTTTCCCCTTCTTAACTATGTTTTTCCAGAGGCATTACTACCATCACTGATGGCTCAGCCTTGGCCAGCAGCAGGTCCATCTTGGAGCTGGCTGACATTGGCGGTGCTGGACATAGGGGAAGCTTCTGGCAACTTTTCACTGAAGTCACCTCTGTAGCCCCCGTGACCAAAATCTTGTCGTGCAAACTCAGTATATGGAAGAAAACTGGCATTCTGCAATCCATTATATTTAAATGTGTGAGGATTTTGTTAGACCATGAATGAGGGAATTATTAGTTAGACAGGAATTATTATAGACAGGAATATGGACTTCAGCAGCAGTGCACTCAGAGGGAAGATGGGTGTTGGCTTCTGGCCAAATCTTCCTTGGCTAGTGCTAGAGGGGCTAACACTCAGAAGTGAGTGTGTGGGAGGAGCAATCAGTTCAGGGTCAGAGATTACTTTAAAACTCGGGCTTTGTGTACAGGGATAAGATCTGAGTAAAAAAGCACAAAAGCTGTCTTGAAGAGCAAGAGGGACTAATTTCCTGTGACATTTGAGGCTTTTAAAGAATTAGGTAGTAAGGAAATTATAATGTAGCAAGGGAACAGCAGAAGCAAGGCAGGCTGTTAGAAGAGATTGGTGATTACTTACCGAGGTCACTGTTGCCTTGCATGCTTTTCCTATAAAGTTGATGTCCAAAACTGAGCTAGCGGTAAGATATCCCAAAGGAGGTGAATGTTTAAGGAGGAGAAAATAGATGAGTCAGAAAGAGATGCCTGGTGTTTTTAAAGCACAGCCTCTCATGAATAGATATCATCAATATAAACACTATCATCTTTCATTTTCAGTTATGTACATTATTCTTGTGTTCTTGGTCAAGTCTACCAGCTGATGGTGTGGGACTCTTTGGGGAGCTCTCTCATGCTGTGTCGCCCAGTCTACCCATACTGGTTTTTGCTCTAGGGATTCTTTTGACCTCACTCTGCATAGAACCGTATTATCTGCCTTAAGAAAGTAAATGAGTTGTAAAGTATGTGGCATGAAGGAGAATACAGTCTTTATTGAAGCAGAAGAGAAAAAAGCTTGTCTTTTTAATGCATTCAGAAAAGTTGACTTTGACATTGTAGTACTGAAAGACATTGTAAGCATAAAAGTAAGGTTAGAGCCACTCAGGTATCCCCGAATTTGAAGGGTGTCATATTTCATTGTATGCAGTTCTAAAATGTTTATTACAGATCTTCTTATTTACAGCTCTCATGTCTCTTTTGAATCTGCAGAAGAGGAATATCAAGGGCAAACCAAGAGAAAGCGCATTCGAAGGAAGAAACAGAAGAGCAGTTTACAAATCTCTAGTAATTTACATGGAGAACAAACAGATTCGGGAATGCAAGGAACTGTTGTTCAGGATAATTTACAGCTGCAGCAAACAGACGGTCCCAGAATAAGCAAAAACAAAAAGAGGAAAATGAAAAAGAAGCGACAGAAAGAAAAAAAGAGAGCAGCTGGCTTAGTAACAAAAACTACCGGTGTGGATTTTACGTATCAGCCTAACAAAAACAACAAAGAAGAAGCAGCAGGCTTAAAAGACATAGATGAAAAGGCAGATAACATTCTGGACTTCCTGCAGGCAACACTACAAATTTATTTTGCTGACAGTATGTACCACTCTTTCTCCTTTCTTTTTGTCAGTATTACCACACAGGGAAAAACGGTTATGCATTTATTACTGCTGTAAAATGAGACAAATCTACTAAAGAAGTGTCTCTCTTGAACTCAGTAAGACGTGTGAGTACCTAGTATTTGTCCCGCTTTATGGTGTGTACATGAATATGTAAGAATTCACATAAATAGAAAAAACCTGTGGTCCTCTGTCTTTAAAAATATACATGATGTTCCTTGCTCTTCTCTTAAACATTCCAGTGCCCTTGGGACAAGTGGTTAAAATTCTTCTTCCCTCTGCAAGCAAACACCCAGAAGGATTACTTGCTTTCAGAGAACTTCAAATGAGGGCAGTTGCTATCCTTAACTACTTTTATGCTTAGTATCTCTGAACCAGTATACTTTTCAGAATGTTCTCCTTCCCAGGAGGAGATATATTTGTATTCTCTAAGTCTAGACAGACAAGCACGTAAAGGAACAGGGAAGGTACTATTGACACTGGGAAAGTATACTGGCATAAAATGCTTGTGAACAAGATGAATGGGAACTGATGCTCAATGCACATTCCATAGTACTTTTAAAAGAATTGCATGGATTTATCCCTGATGGCCTATTGAATGTTCACTGGTCACTGTGGAGCTGAATGGAGAATATTAAACAGCTTACCTGCCTATATTAGTCCATCTTAAGTCAGAGCTGTCAGCTTCTAGTACCATAAAATTCATCTTTTGGTTACAGAATTACTGTAAAAACCTTGTTAAGATAACATCAGGGATTTCATGTTAATTTTTTTTTCAAGATCTATACATATAATTTTCTTTGCGTAATGTCAAATCTTTCTGTTGCATCAGGTCTTCATACTAAGCTTAGCATTTGAAATCTGTCCTACTTTCTGGCTAAGGTATTTCCATCACCAAAATTAAGAATTTTACTACTTCACCATATGACTAAGTAAATGCAAGCTAAACTACATACATTTGCTGTAGTGGAACTCCAGAGTGACCAAGCAAGATTGAAATTCTTCAAGTTTTGCTGTTAACACATGACGCAGAACAGAAACGTAATCAACTGTCCACAGCTGTGTTGCATGTTGAGTTTTAAGAAAGAGTGTTGTTGAACTTCCAGCTTTCCTGCAAGTCAAGTTCAGGTTCTGGCAGTTTTTGACAGACTGACTGGCCCTAGTTTCAAACCAGCAGATCAGAGTGTTGAGCCAGTGAGGACCTTGGAAGCCACAAAAGAATTCTTAGGTGAAAGGAAGTTCATCTGCAGATGAGATATGACATCTATAAATCAGAGTGTGACTAACTATGTTGTTAGGCAAATCCCATTTTATATATAGATCTGACATTATGTTGTTTGCTTTTTCTAGTTGAATGACTTTAACACTCCCTATTTTTTTTGTATAAAATTGGAAGCCATTGCTTTTAGCAGCATTTTTAAATGGTCACATTGGACTATACTTCTAGTACATATATTAAAAATCTGAATCAGGAAAATTCTGTACTTCTCAGGTGTCTTGCTGGTAAAAAAACAGAATTAAAGGGAGTTTGGTTAAAGAGACAGACAACACATTGTTACTGGAATGGAAGAATGAATTTATGGTTTAGTACTGTATAAAGAATTGTATTGGGTGTGGATGAGCTGGAGTTCATTTGCGCACAGCAGCCCCCACAGTGCTTTGGAAAGGCGTTGATAACACACCAGAGTTTTGGCTGCTGCTGGGCAGCGCTGGCATCATATCAGCTCTGTCTCTCCAACATTCCCCTCCATCAAGGGGCTGGGAGTGGGCAGGATCCTGGGAGGGGACACAACCCAGCTAGCTGACCCAAATTAGCCAAAGGGATATTCCATACCATATTACATCAGCTCAGATATAAAAGCTAAGGGAGGGAGGAAGAACTGGGGTCATTTGTTATTTTACAATGTGTGCCTTCCAGAGCAGCCACTACATGGGCTGAAACCCTGCTTCCTGGGAAGTGACTGAACATCACTCACTGGTGGGAAATAGCGAATAAACCTTTTTTCCTCTTTAATTATGTGTGTGCAAACGTCTGCTAGTTTTAGTGGGGTTTTTTGTGGTTTTGGGCTTTTTTAGCAAGCTGCCTTATCTTAGCCTATGAGTTGTTCTTCATCTCATTTTCTCTGCCCTGTCCCGCTGGGAAGGGGAGTGATAGAACGTCTTGATGGGCACCTGGCATCCAGCCAAGGTCAACCCATTACAACAATGTATGTCCTTCTCTGCTGTTTTGCGTGCTGTAATACTTGCTTTTTAAATAAAAACATAAAGGTGCAATACCAAGGTAATTGTTTGCCTCCAGAAGTGCTTTACAGTAGTTCCACAGAGTTGTTCCCTTCTCCAAAGGTGCATGCAATTTATAATACATAGCATGTAGGAAGCAAAAACACAGTGCTTTGGCCACAGTACAGTTTCTTCATCACACCTTCTTCCTCTGCTAACTTTGAAAATTTGGTTCCTCTTGCATTCCTATCGTTATGAATCCTGTTGTCCTTTTTACTTACTGAATTTTGTAGTTTTTGCCTTACCGTTGTTTTAATATTTAACAAAAAATGTTTAACAAGCTCCTCTTTAGTACCTGATATTTGGTTGGCAGTTGTATTAAAAAGGAGGATGCTGTCTTAGAAAAGAAAGTATAATTAGGAAAATTCTCTGAGGTCACTGAATATTTTTAACATAGTTTTCTAACTGTTTTTCCAGAGAAATCAGAATGCAGAGATGCTGCTGTAAATTCAGCAACTGCCCAAGAGCTCTTACAGTGTCTTGAATCTCACACCATCTCTTCCTCGGATGTGACTCATCTGCATCGGCTGAAATCCCTTGTATTGCTACAGGATATTGAGAGATTGAAGGATGCTTTGAAGCAATTCCAAGAACAATCCATGATGTCTCCTGGTAGGTACTATTCACCCATGTTCATACAGTGATACTTTTTGTGTGAATTAAAATTCACATCACTTTATTTTATTTAATTAGGAAGCTGTAAATAATTATATAATAGTAAATATATGCTTATACAAGATATGAAAGCATAATTCCCACAAAAAGTACAGTGATATCCCTATTTCCCATTTGTTTACAATCAATATGGAAGCTTTTCTCACTTTGCAGTGACTACAGAATACAAGATGATTCAGAGGTTTAAACCAATATTTTTTAAATCTGAAATGTTTTAAGATGTAATCATATTTAAAGCGTATTTTTAATACATTCCCATGGTAGACTTTTTAAATTGAAGGAATTAACTTGTTTATCTTG
This sequence comes from Rhagologus leucostigma, assembly GCA_013397725.1. Taxonomy (NCBI): domain Eukaryota; kingdom Metazoa; phylum Chordata; class Aves; order Passeriformes; genus Rhagologus; species Rhagologus leucostigma. The sequence continues at coordinate 461,424 of VZTD01003765.1, read as the reverse complement.
GAGATTTCACTCCTCCAGTTAAGGATTAATTTTACATGCATAAGAATCAATAAAACCCATTATTTTATTTCTTCCTGGTCACCACATGGCTTCTTTAATACACAGACTTTGGAAGCCAAATTTTGATTTACAGTTTTGGTTTTGTTTAAATATAAACATCTGGTGTAAGTTTCTAAAAAATACTGTTGATTATGTAAAAATTTAAAGTTACTCTTTATAACAAATGATACTCTGAAGTCATTCATAAAACGAAAAATTACTGTGTTACTAAATCTTTTCATGCCTAAGGCACAGGCTCCTTCTGTTCTTTATTATAACCCCTATAATTTTAGTAGAATCTCTTCTTGTACAGTTAATCGTTCTTCAAGTGAATGTGGGATCAGCGTGTAGTCCATATAAGGTATAATGATTCATTTTCCACATAGTCTTCATTTAAACAGTCGTTGCTACTAGTCATTAGAACTTGTGTTGTAGCATCAGACAGAAATCTACAAGATATACTGAATTTTCTTGCCTCACAAAGAATTTAATCAGAGTTAAGAGCACTTGGCTATGGCATGAGAGAATCTCAGCCATTTTAGATTTTGCTCCAAGTCTTTTGAAGAGTAACAGCAGAGATGATAGCAGTGTGGTAACAGTGTAATTAAGGTCGTAGCCACCAGAGGCTTAGCAACAGCATTCAAAGAAGAGACATCTGCTTGTAACTTCATTAAATAATTTACAGCATGACAGTGGCTAGAGATCCTCATGAAGACTGGAGCTTCCTGAATGCTGTGTGTTGGGCAGAGAAAAGAGAGAATTCCTGCCTATGGAGTTCAGAGCTGATACAGTTTGAAAAGGATGCTCTTAGAGAAGTACGTGTGTATTCTTTTAAGGGTAGATAGGCAGTATGACAACCCTTAAGGTTCTGATGGATGCGAAGTATCCAGGTAAAGATGGAATGAAATCCTTCTGTGCATTTCAAGCTTACAATCTCTGATCTTAATTATAACCACATTGTCTCACTGGATGTAATACATGTGTGCAAACCAAGTAGAGCTCAACAGGAATAGTGAAAATGGTATTGGCCCTTTATTGAATGAACTAATTCAGCTTCTCTTGATTAAATCCAAATGGAATTGAAGTGACAACATTCAGGATATTCTTTACAGGCCTTATCTAACTTTTATACAGTACAGTTGGAGTTCTGTTGAGTTTTGCAGCCCTAAGACGAGTTGCTCTGTTTACTTTTGTATAGCAGAAATGTCAGACTGAAGAGAGAAAACAGAAGCGAATTAAACCCCCTAATTTTCCAATGTATGTATTCATCACTTGAAAAAGCAAAAGACAATTTTCTGAGTGATTTTTAAAATTCATTAATGTTTCTGCTGGTACAGCCTGGAATTGTCTACTCTTCCAGTTGATTTTTTTCCCTAGTAACTGCTGTCACTCTGGGCTCAACTCTAATCTCATTCCAAGTTCACAGTGGTGTAACCATAGTAATGGATTTGATATTCATGAGGTACAACAACATAAAAAAGAGGAAAATAGATTCTTATAAATTATTAAAGGATAATTAAGCACCTGCTAGTCATTAATTTTCCTCAGCAGACTATAATAAATACATTGTATTTGTAATTCAGGAAATTCAGTGAATGAAAACATAATGCTCTGAAATTTTACTTTGAGTTACGCCTTTAATTATAGTTCTTTTCCCTACATTTGGCTCAAAATGAGGTCATCTCGTCCAGTGTGGGTTTTTCACATTTTAGTTTTCACTCCCAATGAACAAGTGATAAGAGTTATTACAAAAACCTGTTGCCTTAACAAATTCAAGTTCTTATTATAGAAAAACAAGTTAAGGCTGTTTATGAAGGTGAAAATGCACAGTACATAATAGTAATCTGCAATTTTTTTTATGACTTTGTCTTATTATCTTGTCTTTTTTTTTTTTATTTTTACTGGGGTGCGATGTACTGGAAGGAAAGGTCATTCCATATTAACATGATAAACTTGATTTTAGGAAGATGTATTTTTTATACAAAATAAACATTTTATTCTCTGTATTTCGAGAAGAAGTATGTTAACCCTTTTTCCCATAGTTATGATTCTACTTAAGATGCCATCATCAAAGAAGTAAAGATGGGTGCTATTTTTTGTCCAGTTTTATCTTTAAATCCAGGAAGGGAAGCATAAGAAAAAAATGAGAAGTGATGCATCTCTTCATATAAGTGCACATTCTCCATTAGTAAAATTTACAAATTATTCGTAGCATTATGTCTTTTATTTCCTCATATATGTATGTTATGGTTTCATCCAACTTTCCACTGGGGTTACCAAGTCCCACTTGGCAAGCTTATGCCTACTGATGATAAATGTGCTTTAGAATAAAGCCGTGGGCTGCTCAAGGTCAGCAGATTACAAATTGAAAACCACTGGTTCAATACCATGATTTGATTATCTCCTTTGCATCTCTTAGCATGTTACTCAGATCGAAAATCACAATGCATCCAAAAGAAAAAGGAAACAAGAAATAAATTTCTGTTTTATCTTAAGCTCTTAGATCCTGCTATTTGCAGTCATATCGAAGAAAAGCCTAATAAGGGTGATGGTAGGGTCTGATAAATTTTGCAGGAAAAGGAAATACTAAGGAGATTCAGACACAAAAATTATCAACAGTAGTTATTATCTTTTAACCCTTCATTTAAATGAGAAAAAAATACTTAAGAAAATCTCTGTGGTTCAGAGGTACTGGTTGTACTGTTTAGTTGTCATCCTCCATCAACTTACCTTGTACTTTGTGCTTCAGATTACTCCATCAAGTTACCTTTGACCTTGTACATGAGTGATCAAAGTTGAGGTCAAGAGTTCATGTGAACATGGTTGTTTAGAGTGTCATTGTTCTCAGTCTGTAAAAGAGAACAAAATGCCCTATTACTATTTCTATTTCTTTTGTAGTCTTTAACAGGAAGGACTTACCTCTACCTAAAATCTTCTGTAAGTGCAGGGAAGAGAATGCTCAGAAGTCACATAGACGTGGATTTCTCATGATGGGGGCTTTGCTGATCTCTGTTAGAAAGTCCATGGCTGTTAGCAAAAGGAGGCCAGAGACCTTCATGATCCTCCACAGTGGGCAAAGGAGAGGAGCTGTGACTGGAAGTAATGCTCCCTTTGGTGGTTGGAAACTAGCTTTTGAAATGAGAGCTACTTAATTCCCATTTCACATCAATTATTAAAGCATAGGTGATCGCCTAATTAAAAAAAAAAGTCATTATCTCCTAATTTATGAACTCATTTATGAACTTCTACTCATCAGCTTCATTCTATTATCTATTAACATTTTCCCTTTGTTGGTTAGTTTCAAATCTCAAACATACTCTTCCCTTGTTGCCTAGGAAATTATCACTCATGGTAGAGCTAGAAGCTTCTTCTAACTGCCTTTTTTTGGAGAATTGTCATTTATGTAAGTCTTCGTTGCAGGGGGAGGTACATTTTGCAGACCAGAATTAATACAGTTACTGTGTGCCAACAATGCAGAGGCTGGATATACAGAGGACTTAAAATGATGAAATTTACACTTCTTTTTTTTGAATTAATGGTCATTCAAAGAAAAGGAAAAGAAATTTGAAAACTGTATTAGCATAATGTTATAGAATCATATTAAATGTGATTATTACGTGATAAGTACTGCACAAAGTCCTATCATTAAAAATCAATGAAGTCACATAGGTAATCTCTGAATTAAGACAGAAGCTGTAGCATTTTGAGGCTTTAATGCAGCTATCTGTACAATATGACTCATTCTCAACTGGGGCTTCTAGGTACTACTGTAAGTTCAATAACGATGTGTGAAATTACTCTCCAGACAGAAAGAAGCCTTGCGCATATGATCATGTCATTTCAGTCACATTTTTTTCTGAATTATTGAATTATAACAAATAGGAAATTTCAAAGTGTATGAACAAAATTGTTTCTCATACAAATAACTGACCTCCTAAAATAAAGTAACGCCTGCTTATATAGAAATTCGTATGTATTAGTCTTCAAGCTCCAATATATGCATTGGTTTTACTGAAATGTTAATATTGAATGGATGTTCGCACAAGTCTTTTTCTTAGTGTTCAGAAATGTCATGGAGGTATTTCAGGGGGAATGTGTTTTCTTTGTTTTCAGATCATGCCAAGGTAGCCACATCTCTGTTTCACTACTGGATTACAGATATCCTTCCTGTGAAGAACAGGAAATAAAGCCTTGCCCCTGCGTCCGTGTGCACAGGATTAAAATTTAATATACAAACTCTTAACCAAGTAGCACTTGTTCAGGAAGAGCAGTGTCAATACACATTCTACACCTTCAGGTAAACGAATTATTTTTCTGTGTTACAAACTCCAGAAGACAATAAAGGTATAACTACAGTGTGACTTTTGTGACTGGTTGGTCAAGAGTGTGGCCTGAGTCTTCAGCTGCATTAATATGTACATTTCACTTTAGGATAAGGGACTTAACTGGAATGATAAAGTTTCTATCAGGTATTTTGTTTAAGAAGTATCATATAATCTTTTTTGTTTGTAAAGTTATCATTCCTTTCTTGAAGTTATATTTCTTGACTTTTTTTGTATATCTGCTTGCCTGGAAAACAGAACTGTATTTTTTTATATTTAAACCTAAGCAACAAAATGTCTGAGAAATGTATTTTTGCTGAATAAACTGCTAAATTGTGGAAATAGATACGTTTCTACATGTGGGTTATGTAGGTCCACTTTGGAGTTACGCAGAAACTTGGATGGCATTTTCAGAACTACTCCATGGCTCAGCCTGTTAGAATCCAGTGGGTTTCACTGACTGCAGGGTTATGGGACTGGGTTCTCTCTCACTGATTACTGTGTAATCTGTCTACTGCTGTGTAATATTTCTGTTACTGGGTTTATCCAAGTATAGATACTACAGTAAGTAATATCCTTGGTTGTAAAATGTTTTGGAATCATGAAGAAAAAAGTGCTTTGTGAGAGGCTCTTCTCTCAGCTTTGTTGTTCATCAGATAGGTGATACAGAGCAAACCATGTTTTATATCTAGGTATGTTAGCTTTGTCATTAGTAAGATAGGGGCAACATATTTAATTTCCCCAAGATGTGCTTGGAGATAGACTACTGATGAGACTATATAAACATTGCATGGGGGTTTTTGCTTTGTTTTTTCTGTTTTATTATATTGCTTGATACATCCTTTTGCAAGGCATTGGGTTAGTGATGCTCAAAATTTGTAATAAAAATACAGTCGTACCTCTTTCTCATTAATTGAAGAAATTAAAAGGGGTTTGGTAATACACCAAATGATTGCAGGTGCAGAAAAACCAGTCTTATTGCTAAGAGAGCTTTGTAAAGCTCTGAAAAACTTGAGTTTCGTCTGTATCTGCTAGGAAAGGTGTATAAACCAACCTTTGCAGAGGGGAAACTAGTAGCGTGTTCCCTGTTTTAATGCTCCTGAATTGCTAACACATAGGCATTGAACTGTAGCTGTGACTTTTCACTGAGATCCTGTGTGCCTCAGTCTCACATCTGGAGAAAGAAGAAAACATGACTTGAATGTGAAGCACCTAGATACGCTCCTGACTGACTCATGGGAAATGAATCACTTCATCCTCACTTAAAGGTTTGAATGTCACACAGTGAATGAGGCCTAGGAACTGCAAAAAAGGATGCACAGCAACTCATTAGGTAAACATCATCTGTCCTAAACACTGAATATGAAAAAAATAAATGAGGTAATGTAATTAAAGACAGACTTTTGAAACACAAGTACAAAAGAGATCAAATTAGGACCACAAAAATAACTATACTGTCTGCATTTCCTGATACTTGAATGACTGTACTGAGAGATGTTATAAGGCTGCTGCCTTGGGTAGACCCCAGGACCTGGTGATTCCTCCTCCTTGTCCTCTGGATCCCAGGTTGGTGTACCTGGAGATCTGGATGTCAGTGTAGGTGACTGCAGTTTTTACGTTTCTAGGTTCGAACAGTAGCAATGCTTAAGCACATAGCTCAGGGACACACACACACAACACTCACATGGCTGACTTCGCAGCCCTTTGATCCCTTGAATAGCAGGACAGCCACTCTCCTATCCCTTCCCGAATTCTGGGCCCTGGTGCCTGCTCTGCGGCTCTCCTGCACACCAGCTAGTCCAGCCTGGAACACACTACCACACATTCGTACACTCATCTCACAAGCACTCATGCACTCGTGTCACAGCTTTGTTTATTGCTTTAATTTCTCTTACTTATTATTTCTCTTTCAGTGCTTGGCCATTTCTCATAATCATAGAATGATTTGAGTTGGAAGGGACATAAAGATCATCAAATTCCCCCTGCCTGTCAGGGACACCTTCCACTAGACCAGGTTGCTCAATATTAAAGTGATTTTTAAAATCCAGCTGAATTTTAAATAGCTGCATATAGATGAGCAGATTTTGATATCTTTGCCAAATAGAAATATTTTCACAGAATCACAGAATGGGTAAGATTGGAAGGGACCACAGTGGGGTTATCTGGTCCAGCCTCACTGCTCAAGCAGGGTAAAATTTTGTACTATTCCAGTGAGTAAAAGTTTGCAGGTCAAAAATATACTTTGCTTGAATCAGGTAGTAATGGAGAAAAGATTACTTTTGGTCATTCTTTTTTCCCCTCTGCTTTTACCACTGTAAGAGCCTTATATTCTATGCAGAAATCAGCTGGCCCCAGCTAAACAAGCCCAGGAGCAGTTTCTGAGCATAGCCAGTTAGTCAGTGATATCTGATGTCTTTGCAAATGACCTGTGATAGGAGGTGAATCTTACACTTACCAAACCTGCCACTGTTGCACTAACAGGCTTATGAAGAGAGTAAAGTATGCTAAAGAGTTTAGAAAATTGGACCAAATTCAAGCAGATAAATTGTAGATTGTCAGGGTAGATAAGTGCAATTGCATAAGAGTGTATTTGTTTCTGAAACAAACGTGCCAGACAATGGTGTGCTGAACTGCAACATGCCTGAGGACACTTAAAAGCAATGCACAAAAGAACACAGCAGAAAGATCTAGTTTAAAAGCAAAAGAAATGGACATTACTCATAATTTAAATTAGGCAGTGTACTAAAAATGGCATGGGTTCCATATTTGACATCCTGTTTGCAGTCAAAAAGATTTCATGCATCACGGTTTTAATACCTGGTCACTTTCCTGCACTGCTTCTGTAAAAGAAATTGTGCTGAATCTCCTTACACCTTTTCAGGTTTATTTGAGCAGTGGTATAAACAACATGGCTGAGATGCAAAAACTGAAAAATTTAAATTAATATCCACCAGTGAACACTGTTTTTCATTTCACTATGCATGGCTCCTTCAACATAGCAATGAACCATTTATCTCTTTAGATTTTCATGCTAAACTTATAAAGGAGATGGCCTTGAATTTTTGCTTCTTCAGCATCATTCAGTTTAATGAATGTGCTGCATCATGTGGAATTTTTGAAACATGGAAGAGTTTTTTAAGTGGATTTTGCATCAGAATATTTCTGGCTAAACTTCACACACACTATTATTAGCATATTTCAAACTTCCATGAAGACAGAACTTTAAAATTTTGGGTTTAAAACCTACATGGGCTCAAAGAATAGGAGAATTTAAGGATCAACTGGAACGTAACCTGCATGTGTCTTCACAGGGTAACTTTCTAGTGTACATAATTGAACAATGCACTGTAAGTAAGGAGCAGCAGCACAGTGGAAGAGAAATCGGGCTCTGAGGGCGGTGGTCCCTTACTGGTAGGTACAAGGAAGACCACAGAGGCTGAAGTCATTTGAGGCATCTGTAGTAGTTAATAAGCTGGTCACTGCGCTTGTATGCAAGGGTATGAGTTCAAAGCCATTATCTCTATATATAGCTACATGTTTTATTCTTAAAATTGCCTATAAGACCTTAATTTTTCTCTTTTGTGGAAATGTAATATGGGAATCAATCTCTAATGTTACAGATTTTACGGCCTTGTAATTGGTGCAATATTTTATGTATTGCTTTACAGTCGTGGAGAGTTATAAATTCCTTAATGTTTTTTCTATGACAGCTGGCTTTTCTCTCCTGCACCAGTGTAGGGAGTTACTACTCTAAAGGCTGAATGTCTGAAATGACATCTGGGGGAAAAAAAAAACTTAAAAAAAAATTTAAAAACCAACAAAAACCAAAGCAAACCAAACAAACAAAAACAAAAACGAAAGGAAGGAAGAAAGTGGTGAATGGCAGCATGAAGGCAGAAGATTTTTAAGCTGTCTTTCACCAAAGAAAATAGTACCACATATATCATAAAACTAGTCCACAAATGTAGAGTGGAAAGAGGTGTGTGTTATGCATGTACAATATGCTACACATTGGGCATAATAATAGAGAGAGGTAGTGCAAAAGATGGCAATCTGTAGGATTGGGAAAATGTATTATATTTAATATTAAGGGAAATCCCAGATTATAGCTATGCAGGTTTTGTAGTTAATTGCTTCAGCCCTAGATTGCTCCTAAGGAGGGCTGTATTGCACACGTTTATACAGCTAATTAAGCTTCACTCTTTACTGCTTTATCCTCTGCATTGCATCTGAGTAAATTTTATTTGTTTAAACTGTTAGATGTATGCAGGACTAAGGAGGGGGGACATATGTATTAAAAAAAAAGCAGAAGTTTAGATGCTGTATTTGTTTAGTATCTCTAAGAATGTAGGAAAAAACTATATATTCTAGGATTATTTGAAACTGCATGTGCACCATAGTCAGTGAAGGTCAAATATATAGCTTTAATAAGGATGTTTTCCAAGCTGAATGCTTAACTTTGTAGAATTAATAGTCTGTAGTCACTTTAATGAACTCCATACTCTGGTAAAGTGTATAAGCAAGCTGTAGTTCTCTTTTACATTTTTACTGCAAGGCTACATCTTGTTTTAGGATACATAATGGACAAAAAAGAAGTGTAATCTAAGATTGAAGAGGAGTACACAGAAACAGAAGGAATGAATCTTTGGTTCAATACTTACTTTTCTTTTGCATCAACTCCAGGCTGCTATAGGTTGCATCAAGTAGAGGCTGCTTTTCTTCACTTTCAAGATCTTTGCCAGTCTTCTCCATCCGTCATTCAGTGCACAGATGATTCCTCCATCCCTGTCAGCCTCTGGTATTAACTTCCATCACCCATTTGCCATACTTGGAGGTTTACATATTTGTGCTTTTTCTCCACAGTGCTTTCCACAACTCTACAGCGCAATCTTCCCATTGTCCTCCCTTCCTTCTTTAAAGCTCTCTTGCTGTGATCCTGCCCAAAACCTTGGCCACAGCCTGGTCAGTATGGTGCTAGGACAACTGCCTACTGTGCTGACTAATGTTGCCTTACTGTCTGTGTCCTCCCACATCAAGATCTCTGTTTTCTCCCCTGTTTTCTTCTTTCCTAAACAAGTAGCAGTTTGATGCAGGATTTGCCTTGCTGCACAGCAGCAGCACAGCCAGTTGCTATCACATCAGAGATGACAGTGTGCTCAGGAAATGTAATAGACCTATCCACAATGGAGAACATGCTTGAATATGTGGGCAAGGCTGCTGATAGTTTAAAGTGGCTTCATAATTTTACATTGCACACGTGGTCAGTTTGGAGGCAATATTCTTCTGCAGCTTGCTAAGGAGAGCTTGGAGGCATGCAGGGGGGGATTCGTTTCTCCTGACTTCAGATGTCTGTAATGTAGCTTTTACCGTCTGAGATGCCTATCCTAAAGAACTTTCTAATCCCTGGGATTAAAAAGCCTGATATAACTGACTGCTGCTAGACATCTGTTTTAGAATTGGAACAATGGTACCAATGGGAGAATTTAGGCATTTATGTTGACTGGTATGGAAGCATAAATAGGTAAGTCATGAAAACATCTGCATTGCAGACATTTGGATCTTGTTAAAAAAAAAAAAAGAAAAAAGGAATGAAAAAAGATCGTTTACTGCATCTGAGAAAAGGACAGGAACGTGCGTGTTGAGTGACGAAAACAGCACTTGCTCCTGATGCTGGTCTGGCAGTGGCGAGCTCTTTCAGCTTGGATAGGGGCTGTGACACCCTCTCCTTGATGCTTTCATGGCTTCTTTTGGGAAGCTACTGCTTGGTGGTAAAAAGTGTAAAGGAAAAGGAAAGTGTAAAAAGGAAAAGGAGAAGAAGAGTAAGGAGCTGTTGTACAGCTGTGCCTGGAATTCACCCAACACAAACTGAGGAGATGCTTCTCCTGTTCTTCTTGTTCCCTTCATGTGATCATGCACAAAGCAGCCTCCACCATTTCTCAGGTAGACTCAGTAAAAGCTTGCTGTGTGATTCATTTCCTCTTCCCAGTGACAGTAATCAAGTAGAAGTGACTATAACTGCACAAAGAAAGAGTAACCATTGCTAGGAATACCAAAATGATCAGCCATTACCTGGATTCTACAGAAGGAATCAATACCAAATATGGTTTTTTTCAGAATCACAAGTGTAATCACTGAACTCTGTAGACATAATGATAGCTGTTTGATCTCTGTCTGGCATGTGGGAGCTTAAAATGAAGGTCATGTTCAAATCTGATTGGAATTCAGGGAAAGCTGCTTGGCTTATTACCATGACTATAGTGCCGGATTCTATTTACATTGGTAAACAGTTTAAAATACTTGACATGTTATTCAATTAAATCTGTGATTGCACACTGACAGACCAAAGTTCATTGATTTTCCAACCACATTAAACTAAGTACATGGCACAGTGTTTCATTTAGCCTGTCTGCTTAACCCTTGCACCTTAATTCAATTACCCAGAATAAAATTAATGTGTAAAATATTAAATAACTCTAAATTTCTAAATTAGAAGGCATTGCAAGAATATATTCATCTCGATGGCTTCTGACATATATTTATTACTGTATGATTTACAATCTGCTCTGGATCACATTGTTATCCAGATGGCAAAAGTCAGTCAGAAAGTTTTTTCTCTATACTCATTGAATAAATTGATAGATTCATGGAAGGTAAGACTGAAAAGGACACAAGATTATGTTCTCTGACCCCATGTAGATCCCTGGTCATAAATTTTCCCTTTACTTCAGGGCAAAGACCAGTCTGACAAAAGCACAATTTGTGGTTTTTGCTAAAGCAAGTCGTGTTCAGAGACAGGCCAGCTTGATTTAAAGACATCAAGGAATGAAGACTTAGCCCCTTCTTTAGTCATTTATTCCAGTACTCAATCATTTTCATGCTTAGAATCATGTGCCTTATTTTAAATTTGAATTTGTCTAGATTTAACTTTCAGCCATTTGTTCTTGGTGTGCTTTTCTTCACTACATTCAGTAGTCCCTCACTAGCCACTATTTTCTGTCTGTGAAAATTTTTGAACGTTGTAATCAAGCTACAAGGCAACCTTCTTTTTGACACCCTAAGTATTATCTCTTTAAGCTATTTGATTTAAGGCATTTTTTATAGCCTCCAACTTGGTTTTGTGGTTCTCTCATACATTCTCTCCATTTTTTCTCACCATTTAGGAAACAAGTCTGCTGGAACTGAACATAGAAACTTGGCATTCATTTAAAATCTCAGCAGTGCCAACTTTTGTACTCAGTGTTTCATTGGTTTTGGATCAACTTCTTGCCATAGGATTGTATAGGAAGTCCTTGTTGAATTATTTTTAATAGTAGACAAGTACTATTGAAATTTATTGCTTTCCGAGATTTAGTCCTTGGTTCCATAAATGTCTATAAATATTTGTCTTTCTGTTTGGCTGTATTAACTTCATTTTTTTTTACTATGTCTAGATTAGTAAATTATGGATCATTTTGTGTGCCTGTACTGCTTTCATTAGTATTGATTATCTGCTAATCTTGGTGACATCTGCATATTTTACCAGCAATGATTACATTTTCTTCCAGATTATCAGTAAAAATGCTGAACATGTCAAGTTCTAGTATTAATCTTTATGGGATTCAAAGAGAAATAACATTATTCATTCATGATTCCCTATTTGTACTGTCTTTTTGAAAACAAAAAACTGAAACAATCTAGTGGATTTCTAATATATTTAACATGTATTTATTGTATTATATGCTCTTTTTTTGATCAGAAAGTCATGTGGCACTGGATATAATAGTTGTCAACAAGTATTTCTTCAGTTTTCTAGAAAAACAAGCTTTAATGTTTTTCAGATAAGGATAAGAATTCAAACTAAAGACACTGTACAAAAGACCCTCTAAAACTGTGTTTTAAAATATGTTTAGGAGGAAGCAGAACAATTGGAAAGTATTCAAAGTAAATAGCCTCTCAGATTTATCTTAGGTGTTTTCAATTTGTTGCTCTGTGGGGAATGATTTGCATTAGTTAAGAATGATTGTTGTGTAAGATTCTTTATTTTTAAACATCAAGGAAAATTTCATATTTTTTTATTTTCCTGCAAGATGCGATCCATAGTTTTAGTTACAAAGGTGTCTATTGTTTGTATTATCTGTTGTGTTGTGTTTCTTCCATCTGGTAATTGAAGAAAGATCCCTGCAACAAGTTTGTTAACTGGTGATGAATAAAACAGGTTTGAGATGTAGAAGTTTGCTTGAGAAGTCTCATTCACAGTTTTATAGTGGGATATGTAAGTTTTCAGTTTCTTACAGAAACGGTTCTCTCAGCAGATTTCTAGGCTGCAGCACAGGCACATTAACTGTCAGCATCAGCATGAGGTATCTAAACCCTGAGATAAGATCAGTGTAAGGATTCATCAGAAATATTAATTGAACTGTGTTTGTATAAGCCCCTTCAGACAAACAACATAGAGCCTTCAGCTCCAAGGATCTGGCTCACTGCTAATACAGAACACCTTGCAGGATTCCAGAAGTTTCCTTAACTCTCCCCTGCACTGGAAGTCTTAGGGGAAAAAAAGCAGTGTTTCTGTCAAAATGCCCTGGTACTATCCTTTCTTTCAGTCTGATTCCTTTATGCGTAAGCAAAAAACAGTTCCAGGTGTCCTTGTCAGGCTACCTGAGGCACAAAGACTTTGCTGACTGTTGTGGTTCTAAAAGTCCCCTCTCCATCTAGTTTTTCCATAATTTGCAAGGCCTTGCAAAGTGAAAAGTGGTCTCAATCAACCTTGCAGGTACCACAGAGTGAGAATTTGAACATGGGCAGATCCTGGGAAACGGCTGGCAACAGTGGCTTACTGAGGTGGTGTGAACAGGAGGGAAGGAGACTCAAGTGTAGCTTTTCCCTTGTAGGTTGTGATGGTGACCCACCAACACGTTCTGCTCTGTGCTTGACAACATTCTCGTGGGTAACCTGAGACTTGCATTTTCAAATGAGAGTGGTGGAAAACTTGGGAGATAAGTCACAGAGACGAGATGACATTGAGCAAGTATTTCCAAGAGGATCATTAGTCTTTTGAATAGCAACTATGGGACCTCTATGTCAACCTTGGTGCAGCTCCAGTTGTCCAAGGCTGATCATAGGAATCACTGGTGTCCTGAAATCGTAGTTGCTTTGTACAGCAGTCTCTTGAATGACATTTAGCTTGAAGCTAACCAAATAAAAAAGTCTAAAATTATACCAAAACCATAAAACTGTCTTTCAGAAATCCAAACTAGGCCAGTCTTTGCCCCTTTTTTTCTTGCTGAGCCCATAAATTGTTGCAATTCTTTGTGAATAGCCAGATGTTGTGGTTTAACCACATTCAGCTCCTACTCACCACACAGCCACTCACTCTCCCCAATAGCAGGACAGGGGAGAGAATCAGAAGAGCAAAAGTGACAGTTTAAAGACAGTTTAATAGGTAAAGCAGAAGTCACATGCACAAGGAAAACAAAAGAATAAATTCATCACTTAGCACAGGCAGACAGGTGTTCGACATCCCCAGGGAAGCAGGGCTCCCTCACATGTAATAGTGACAAACGCCATCACTCCAGACGTCCCCTCCTTCTTCCCCCAGGTTTACATACTGAGCATGACCCCATATGGTATTGGATAACCCCTGGATCAGCTGGAGTCAGCTGTCCCCTCCCAACTCTCCGTGCACCTCCAACTGCCTCACTGGTGGGATGAGGTGAGGAACAGAAAAGGCCTTGATTGTTGAAGCAATGCTCGGCAACAGTTAAAACATCCCTGTATTACTGTAGTGGGTTGACCCCAGCTGGATTCCAGACACCCACCAAAGCCTCTTTCTTGCTGCCCTCCGCAGCTGGACGGGGAGAGAAAATATAACTAAGGGTTTGTGAGTTAAGGACCAGGAGAGATCACTCATCAAATACCATCATAGGCAAAAGAGACTCAACTTTGGAATATTAAGTGAATTTATTACTAAACAAATCAGCAGGATAATGAGAGGTAAAATAAATCTTAAAAACACTTTTCCCCTAGCCCTCTCTCCTTTCCAGCTCTGCCTCCTCCCCTAGCAGTGCAGGGAGATGGGAATGGGGGTTATGGTCACAGGTTGTTTTTGCCACTGCTCAGGGAGAGGAGTCCTTCCCCTGCTCCAGCCTGGGGTTCCTCCCACAGAAGATAGTTCACCATGAACTTCTCCAACTTGAGTCTCTCCTGCAGGTAACAGTCCCCCTCAAACTGCTGCAGTGTGGGTCTCTCTGCCACAGGATGCAGTCCCTCAGGAACAGGCTACTCCAGTGTGGGTCCCCCACAGGGTCACAAGTCCCACCAGCAAACCTGCTCCAGCGTGGGTTCCTCTCTCCACAGGTCTGCAGGTCCCTGCCAGGACCCTGCTCCAGCACAGGCCTCCCACGGGTTCACAACCTCCTCTCAGGCATCCACCTGCTCTGGCATGGGCACCTCCTCCATGGGCTGCAGGTGGATCTCTGCGTCCCTGTGGTTCTCCATGGGCTGCAGGGGCACAGCTGCCTCACCGTGGGCTGCACCACGGGCTGCAGGGGAATCTGGGCTCTGGTACCTGGAGCACCTCCTGCCCCTCCTTCTGCCCTGGCCTTGGTGTCTGCAGAGCTGTTCCTCTCACATGTTCTCAGCCTGCTCTTCTCTGGCTGCAATTACAACTGTGCAGTAACTTTTTTTTATGCTTCTTAAATGTGTTATCACTGAGGTGTTACTGTCATTCCTGATTGGCTCTGCCTTGGCCAGCAGTGGGTCCATCTTGGAGCTGTCTGGCATTGGCTCTGCTGGACATGGAGGAAGCTTCTGGCAGCTCACAGAAGCCCCTGCTATAGCCCCTGCACTACCAAAACCTGGCCACACAAACCCAATGCAATTATCAACCCTGTTTTCAGCACAAATCCAAAACAGCCCCACAGCAGCTACTGGGAATTACTCTACCCCGGTCAAAACCAGCAGTCCAGGATATGCATGCCACCTGAAAAACTTACCCAACAAAAGCATTCTGACAGTTGTTGTTCTTTCTTTTCTTTGGGTTCAAATCTGAGTCCATGGAACTGAATATTATCTCCGTGCATGGAATGGTGTGCTGGCAGTGCATTTTGCCCTGCAGCATTATTCATCCCCCTTCCCAATCCAGCAGCCTGTGCTTTTGAACAAGAGTCATTACAAATGGGCATGCTGTGCTCTGGGATGCCTTAAGGCAGCAGAAATGTCTGCAATCCAGCTCTCAGCTCAAGAGTATTGTGCACCAGGATATTAACTGTAAAACTGGCAATATTGCTTTTGTGCAAAGGCTTTCTCCAGGCACCCACAAGACAGATGGCTTTATCAGTACACAGCCATTCACCTCTGCATTGCAATTGGGAAGAAGTACAAGCAAATTTCCAACTATCTTTGGTAAGCAATTTTACAGCTGTCTATCTGGAATTAAAGCACCCTCTCTTGGTTGTGCTTTGCATTTTTAGAGTGACTAGCAATCTTCTTTCTGCAGTGCTACACTCAGCCTTCCATTGGGTTTCTGATACTCAAAAAAATATGTGACACTAAGTTAATGAAGATGAGTGCTTCAGGCTGTAGGGAACCAAGCAAAGGAGAAATCTGAGTAATCTGTATAATTGGACACTTCTATAGACAGTGTAAAAAACAAATCATCTCTAGCAGGGAAAGGCTTTTGTGTACAAGTTCATAGAAATGTATTGATCTGCACCTCGTGGAAAGTCTTTGTAGAGCCTATGCAAGGGCAGCTTCCCACCCACAGCCCATCAGTCCCACTCCTCCCAGAACTGAACTGCACAGGTCTTTGTATAGGTATGATCCAAGGACTGAAGCAGTGGGTTTATCGGTAACTGAGTGTCTGTCCCACTCAAATGAGTGGGAATCCATGAACACATCTCTTAAGTTGGAGTGATTTTCCCTCAGACTCAAAACTGGTCAGAGGTAGATTTTAAGATGAAGCAGTCAGGGCATGTGCACCCCTCGGCAATTGTAGTACCTGTGTTCCAGTTTTCAAATAAAGTCCAGCTTCCCATACATGAGAGGTAAGAGTGAAGCATCCTTAAAGAGTAGTACCACCTCGCCATCAGGGAAAAGCAGAGGGAGGGCTGAGATTTCTATAAACTGTGAAGTGGAAGAGGTTTACAGTCAGCTCTGAAAGTAACTTCCAGGTGGGAGAGCCTGCCACTGCAGTTCTTAACTCACAGAGAAGCTCTGCACTGAAAGCAGTCTCTGCATTCAAACTGGAGAAGTCAATGTCTGATAATCAGTAAAAATCTTGTTGACAAGGCTGTGATACAGGAAAGAGGTAAAAAACTCAAAACTTTTTTTTTTTTTTTTTACCTTTGTATATTAATGCAGTGAATCCACATTCATTTCCTGTCTTGGAGAAGGAATATGGCAAGATGGAAGAAGTCCTCCCTCTAACACTGAGTTAGAAGAGAGAATCCCAATAGCTTGTGTTTTGACCCCTTGTTTTGTCTGGGAAGACTATGGAAGTTTTGGTAAAAACACAGAACTCCATACAGAGGAAGGAGGGAGGCAGGGAAGAAGAGTAGAAGGACACATACAACTTGAAGAGGCCTGTTTGCAGATTCTTCATGAAGAAACTTTTCTTACTTTTCTTTGTACCCTTTTTGCCCTTTCCTGTAACTTTTTTAAGTCTACTTCATTCTTTCAAAGATGAGAGAACAAAAACTGCCCATGTTATTAAAAATCCTGGTTCATCACACGGTTTTTGAAGTGTGCTCTGGTTTTTTTTCTAGTCCTTTTCAAATAATTTGGTTGCTTTTTTGACCCCTTACTGGGTATGGAGCTGACATTTTCATGGTATTGTTTTTTAATTTATGAACAGACCTCATCAGTTTACGTAATTATGTCCACCATTTTGCAATATCCTACATGGAATTTCATCTGCCATTTTATCTCAAGTTGCCCATGATCATAGTCCTTTTCTGCAGCTTTGCACAGTCAGCTTTTGATTTTAATCCCTGCGATAACTGTAATGGAATCAGCAGTCTCTGTTCTCCCATTATTCATCACCTTTTCCAGGTCATTTAAGACTTTGCTGAGCAGCACAGATCCTAGCAAAAAGTCTCAAAGGATTGTGTTGGTGATCTCCTTCCAGGGGGAAAACTGCATTACTACTTTTTTTTCATATTTTTAAATTGCTTATTCATTCAATTGAGGATCTTCTTAGCCCATGAGACTTCCTTTTTAAGGGCTTTCTTTTTCTCCATTTAATTGTAAAAATGCACTTTAATACACCTTGTTTGCTTATTTGCCAATTCCTCAAAAAAAATGCCAGTAGGCTTATGAAGTGTGTCTTCCTTTTACAGATACTTAATGGAGTGCTTCCCAGTATATTTTTCCATGCATCTGCTCATTCTGTTCCTTGCAGTGGCTTCTACTGATTTGCTGAACAAGGACATCATGTTCACTCATCTGTAGTTCCTCAGATCACCCCTGGAATCCTTTGTAAAAATGAGTCATTTCCCCACCTTCCCATCTCCTGACACAGACGATTCCCAGGGAGAGGTTACACACTGCGGCTCGCGGTGGTGTTATTTCATCCTTCGGTTGGTTTAGAGCTCTTAGGTGAATTCCATCTGGTCCTAGTGAGCTGTTAGGGTTGCACCCTGGGAAATGTGATCTCTGAAGAGAGAACTCCATGCTAAGTCCAGTGGATCGTACTTAAGTGCAAATGCTCACTGCTCTGACCCTCATTTTTTTTTCCACTCCTAGGTAATTTGAATTCTAGTCTAGTAATTCCTGCTTGGCCTCACAGTCAGACATCCACAACATCAGAATAAAGACCACCTAATGAAAAATAAATGTTATAGAAATGGTGCTCTTTGGATTAATGTATTTGTCATGCCTTATTTCATATTTATTGCATAGATTTTTTTACCCTCTTAAGTTGATGGAAGGATCTTGCAGTGTTGAGCTAGAAAGTTCACAACATAAGACATGTACCTTTACTAGGATTGTGCCTAAAGATAGACTACCAGTAGTGTTAAATAGCCACAACTAGCCTGGTATAATGCCATGCCAGAAGTAATAGATGTCTGTTAAGGGGTTAGAACATTTAAATTGAAGACAGACAGGGAGGAATGGGAACCATGTGCAAGCAGCAGTATGAAGGAAATTTCAAGGAACTAAAACAAGGGAACATACCAGAAAGCATGCAAGAACAAAAATTCGGCTAGCAAGGTTGCAACTAAAGCTATGTAATTTAATTTAAAGCTTTGAAGGATTTCCTGTCATACTTGGAAAGCTCGAGTAATTTATATCTTTTTATATTTCAGTTTAAAGTCTTAAAAAGGAATTTACAGACCTTTTGTGGTTTTGGTGGACTAATTCACTAGCCTGTTGCATTGGAGACACACAGCATTCTGCAAAATACATTCAGGATGAATCAAAGTTTACAGTTTCTAAACATGTACAGTTTCTAAATCAGAAACCATTTTTGGATGTTGCAGACCTAGATATCCATTGCCACTAAATGTAAGAAAATCTCCTAGGAGACCACTATGGGAGACTTTAGAACCTCTGGATGTTTAGACACATTTTGTAATTCAGGAATGGTAAATGTCAGTAAAATTCTATATTTTCATAATAGCTCTACATTCATTTTAACTGTGGTCGCATGTAGAACAAGTTCCAGCCCCTCCAAAAAGAAGATTGTACAGTGTTGTTTAAAAGGTGGAACAGGTGCTTTTGTAGAATTCATAACTCACAATTTATAAAGCCATATGGACTATGGTAACTTAGACATTTTGACTGTCTGAAAATTTTGTTTGAAAGGAACAGAGAGGGACCAATGAAATGACTGGCTGAAGGCTCTGAGCTGTGTATGTGCACTGGGCAGGTTACAGTGGTTACACACGTCAGTATCTATATGCTGTGTATCAAGATGCAGAAGATACCTGGGGTGCTGTGATGAAACCTTGCATGATTTGGAACCTCCTGCAGATGGAATGAGGGATGCCCATGAGGACATGGAGTATGACAGTCCAGCTTTTAGTCTCGTCAGCCATAGAAGCAGCAAAGGATACAACATGAAGAGTTCTCAGTACAGATTGTAATAAAATTTCTCATACCAGCTCTCACAGTGAAAAACACCCAGTGAGGATGGCCAGCCAGGAGCACATGTTCAGCCTGGCATGGGAGCCAGTATCTGGTGGGTGTCTTGATGTAGACACCCATTTTAGTGGACTTTGGGGAGTAGAGCAGAATGAGAGAACATGCCTTGCTCCTTAACAAGCTCGCTCCTCTTTGCTTCTAAACAGATGGGAAATTGCAGGCGGTTCACAGGAAAGAGCCTAATGCCTTGTTTCTGTGCAAAATAGCTGCCATTGTGTGTCACTCCTTTAGAGCAACAAATAATCTACTGTCGTGGATTAATAACAACTAAATGGTGCACACAGTCTGAGGAGTGCATGTGCTCTTAAGTAATGATGTGTCTTGCAACTCTTGTATCCCGATACATCCGCAGGGGTGTGTGCCATAGGCTTCCCACGTCAGATCGGCAGTGCCTTGGTAGCCGAAAAACGGCTTTATGTTAAAGGATGATCCCCACCTTCTTCACAAGCTGTCAGGACTGCACTGCATGTCCTTCAGTGCACTACCTTGCTTATGGAGTGCATGCCCCGAATACTGGGACATGGCAGGACAGGGCACTTGTGAGAAAAGGGGAACTCTGTTAACAACTGTTTCCAGGGTGAACTGGGACTCTGGACCTCTGCTGGAAGTCTGTCCACTGCCTGCCAGATACGAGCCTTACCAGAATAATGGCTATAGATAAGTCTGTCCAGCAGTACGCACCCAGATGATTCTGAGGTCAGTGAGCACAGCTCTCGGGCCAAGTGTTGCAGCTTCTCTCGTAGCATGCTGTGTTGGTTGACCTCTGAACCCACCGCAGAAGCAGCAAGGCATAAAGTTGTTGCTCCAAAAAGACAGTTGTAATTCTGCTGTGCATTTTAAACTGGACCAACTCTCCAGGACTGTGTATTAAGTGAGATAACAGGGAGATGCCTGTGATTCAATGTCTTGCACAGCAGAGGCAGGCAAGCTTCTCCCTGCCCATATCTGCTAGAACAGTTTTCTGTTGGAGTCCAGCCTACAGATTCTGCAAAATTGTACAACACAATAAGATGGACCCAAACATCAGAGTAGCCAGTGGTTGGCGCTGACTTTTTAAAAGTTGCTAGCTTCCATTAAGGTCTTCAGACCCTCAAGATCCCGTATCTCTCTGTTAACCCCCATTGTTTCTATTCCTGGGTTTGGGTTGGGTTGTTTTGAGTTTGGTTTTTTTACATTTTGGTTTTCAGTTGTGAAAGGAATAAATACATCTATACTAGTACACATCTGAGCTAGAGAAAGATGACAGCAAGTTTGCTCATCCAACTGATGGCTCATGGATCAGTGGCTGTCAGTTCTGTAGGGCAATGACTGTACTGGGACACTGGAGATCATCCCCCCAAAGATGCTGTAGTTGTACATCACGTCAGATAGTAACTGTTTATACAAAGCCTTGAATTCAGTCCTTCTCACGTGCTGGCTTTTCTAGGGCCACTTAATGTTACTAGTGTTGCTTTCCCTCTATGAAGACCTCTACTGAGTGAGAGGAGATGAAGCTTGGCTACTGACCACATCCAGAAGCTGGGGAGTGAGGCAAATATCAGTGTTCAAAGACATCCTCACTGCTTATCAGTATCTGAGAGGAAGGGTTTCATGATCCTCCTTTTGTGAGGTTAAACATAGCTTCTTATAATATATACTTTTAATTTGCTTTGGTCATCTTAAAAGCCATTCTTCATGACAGCTTCATTTTGAATTGTCCCACTGTATTAAGTGGGGTGCAGTTTGTACCAACTCACAGTACTATTGTCACTTCTTGCCCTGATCTTAACATAAACATTTGAAATAGGTAAATTAGAATCGGAATTTAGAGCAACTAGTTCCAAGGCAGGCATCTGTGTGAGCCTTATCTGGAGTTAGGTGAGAGAGATCCAGCTCTTCTTGACAGAACTGGGTTCCAGGTAAGCTCTGGAGAACTAACTTTGTGCTTTGCCAGCGACAGTAATGCTTACCTACGTTTGCTTAGGAAATACCTCCGGATTTCTTCCCCCCGTAGTTTCTAACACGTACAAATTGCAGCATTTTATGACAAAATTTGCTTTCATGAAAGAATTTCTCCTTTCTCCATAGCCATAATGAACTTGATTTTTTACTACTATTTTTCTATTACATTTTTGTAAGTTTCTATTCTTTTGTCCCTCAGTGGCATCGAAGCACTGTGGGCAGGCGGACTGCAAACACAGGAGTAACTGCTTGGCAGTGGAGCTGTGGGAAGTGCAGGAGTCAGTGCTCAGCAGGAAATAAATGAATAGTTTAAGCTACTTCAGTGGTAACTCCATAAGCCTCAGCAACACACATCTCTTGCTGCTGTGTATGTGTAACCTTAGATGACTTTGAGGACTGAACTCTGCAGTCTGTGCCTTAGCTCATCTACACAGCATTGCAGTTTTATTTTATTGATGGTATTTCCTACTTCTGTCATCAACATATTCCAATACATCTCCTTAATTTTGTACTTTGCGGACATACTACTGTGTAACGCAATAATACAACTAACATTGTTCCTGTTCCTTGCCTCCCATATCATCTTAAAATCCATTTACCACCTTCACATCTCTCTTTTACACTGTGTTTTGCTGCAATGCCTACAAAAATTTGGAAACAGTCTGACTGTAAGTGAGCTGAGAACATCACCTCGCATGCCAAACTATATGTTCTCTTTGTTTCTCTCTGCTCCTTCAACTGGTGGCAACCATCTGCCTCCCCACAGATTGTAGGCTCTTTGGGGCAGGACTGTCTCTTCCTTCTATAAGCTGACAGTGCCCAGTCCTGTTACCCCAGCAGAACTGGTAGTTTAGTTACCTTTTGTTAAGCAAAATTGCTTTTAGCTTAGCTCTAATTTTTGAGTAATGCACATAATGACTTGAAAGGACACGCTCTCAGATCTAATAACTGTTAAAGTCAAAAAGCCCAGGATTAGTCATACAGTTGTGTGTTGAGGAAGATTTGGTGGTTTGTTTTCTTTATATGGTTTATTTTATTGATTTGCCTGCAGTGACAGCACTTTATGTTTACTCCTATCCTGCACAAAGGTGTGTAGTGGAAGCTGTGGGTAGGTTCAGAATTCTGCACCGTATTCCTGCAGGCTGGACTCTTTAGGGTGATGAATTTTGGAAAGTACTTCTTTAGTTAAATATCTGGATTGTTTTCAAAATTATGACTTCCAAATGTCATATTGTTCGCCAGGTATAGAATGAAAATGGTATATGCTTTATGGGAAGTCCTCTTTTAAAATTCTGTCCCTGTATCAGTATAGAGAGCCTTGAGTAAATCAAGCTTAATGGCCCTCAAAGCCAGCAGAGAGTCTTGCTTTAAACCAGTTTATTGTTCAGAAATGTGACTGCACGTAGGCAGTGCCCTGCAGTGTTCTGCCTGCAATCTGTACCCGTCAGGTAGGAGTAAAAACTGTGAGATATCAGCCCCAATCCCCTGAGCGTGCGGTGGGGCACAAGAAACTGATGCCCATCAGCATCCACATATGCCACCTGCCTGAGGTGCCTTGGGGCTGCCAAGAGCCTCCTGTCTGCAGGTGTGCAGCCGCCTTCCCCTGGCAGTGAGGGCTGCTCACCCCAGCCACCCGTGGGGCAGCACTGTCCCCTCCTCGGTGTCCTATTCTTGCTCTCACGTTGTCAGTCTTGTGACCTTGTCCCAGCAAAGCCAGTAATGTGCCTGTGGCGGGTTCCCTTAGGAATTGAGTGCGGCAGCAGGAGGACCACCTGCCTTGCCTCCGCTTTTCCCACCATTTTCGGGGCCCAGGCCATACCCATGTGAGGGGTGTGGCAGTCGGTGCACACGGCAGCCCTGGCCAGCACGCACAGCTCAGCCATATCAGCATCACCAGCAGGAACCACCACCAGCACTTCCAGCAGCTCCCAGCGAGGCTTGTGTCCTTTCTGCAGGGGTGACCTGGCTGCACTGGAGGCCTGAGGGAGCTGCTCACCTGGGAACCTCCACCACCTCTTCCCTGTGGTTTAACTCATGCACCTGAGCTTGCCTCACTCCTCCCTCCCTCTGCTGCAGGATGGCTAAAATTTTTTTCAGAAATAGATGTAAAAAAAAAAAAGAAAGCAAAGAGGAGAAAACAAAGCAGAGGTAGATGTAGGCAATGGGCTCCTGCATGTGTGAGAGTCAGGGCCTGCTAGCATCCAGAGTCTCAAGTGCCATAGGCCATTGCTATTCCAGATTCCATAAGGGTCTCCAATGGCAAAAACTGACGAGCAGAAGAAAGCAGTATGGGATCCTCTCCTGAAGAGAAATTTCTGGTACTAAAGCTGGGATGGAGGGAAATGTTGATGTAGCAGCCCGTTTGTCAGGATAAAAATAAATATGCTTGGATGTATGTGGGAAAATGAGCTGGGAAAATGGGATGGTAAATAAGAATCATTGGATCACAGGAACACAGGAAACAAGGAAAACTGGGAAGTTGAGCCTGATTTTAAGATAAAACATTTTTAAGGATCTGAAAGAGGATTCTGATGATGGGGGAATCATATAATCGTTAAAGCTTGCAAAGACCTCTAAGATCATAAAGTCCAGCTGTCAAGAGAAGCAGCTGCTTATGAAAGAGAACCTAACGAAGTCTGGGGCACATAGAGAAAGTGACAAGTCCATGAATGATTACTGTCTAAATATTTGAGGCATTTGTTTGAGGGTGGTCAACAGCCCAGGCCTCAAAATTTGCCAGAAGAGCAGGGGCCAGAGCCCTGTGTGCTGTGCTTTCCCTGCACTGAGCTGATGTGAGTGATGTTGTCATGAGAGTCCCTGCTCCGCACTGGAGAGGTGGGGACATGATCACTGGCAGCATGGAAAGCTTTTTGGGGAGTGTCAGTCAAGAAGGGCCTTTTAAGAGTGTGAACAGAATTTATTTTTGTCGGTTGATTCCTTCTGCTTTTGGGGAAGCAGCCCTTGCTGGTCCCAAAGGCACTGGATTACAGCAAAGGAAATTGTAATTCCATTATTGATTTCTCCTCCTAATGGAAATAGAGCACAAGGTGGTGAATATTGACAGCTGAGTCCAAACTATCCCTTGTCTTTAATATTGGGGGGAATGTCAGCATATCACTTGCATTCTTAGCTGCTTGATGCCTCCATCAAGCAGTGAAGGCACTAGCAGATGAATGAAGTGAGCAGTCTGCACAGCACGTGGGTTCCCTGTGCTTGTGCCAAGAGAGGCCTTTGTAACTCGTTGTCCAGTCCCCGGCCCAGGAGGGGCATGTTCATCTCTGCGTTCTGGCATTCAGGACTCAATTCTCAGAGGCTTGAACTTCAACAGGAATGGAGGCAACCCCTTGTTTGATCAAAGTTCTCCTGAAACAGCCTGGGACGGTTATTCTTTCAGAGTCCTTGGGCACGCAATTCAGATTTGGTAACACCTGCAATTACAGAAAATATTCTACAATTCAGCTGTGTTGCATGTGGCCAAGAGATCCTTTTTAAAGACGGCTATGCCAGCCAAAGCATATTCTTTCCTTTCCCTTTTATTTTCCACACAAAGAAACTTGTTTGGAAAGCTCTTCCTTTCTGAATACCGTGTCACTGGAATCTCACTGCCCTTCTCCAAATGGAAAGAGTTACACACAAAATGGCAGAAATTTTGCAGCTCCTGAAACTCTGATACTTCAGTAAGGAGGCTTTTCTTTGAATGTAGGCAAGTCTGGAAATTTAAAGGAAAATCTCAGTGTTCTGTGTATTCCCAGAAAAGGCAGACTCCGCAGCATTATCCTTGTCCTGCTCTGGGCAGCAAGCACAGGGCCCCTCCTGATTGTTTGGGAAAGCTGGCATAGGGCATACAGTGAGAAACAAGAAAAAAGCCTTTGACTTTTCATGCTATAGGTTTTCATCCCAAATGTGTTTGGGCAAGTACTGATAGGCTTCCTGTTAACTTCAGTCAGCTCCCAATTTTATGTTGATTGCTTCCTGTTCATACAGTATTTCCTATAGCTAAGGGACACAGCACGAAAGGTTTAGCATGGGGTCACTGTGAAAACTGCATATTATAAAAAAAGGAACCAACAGATTGGCAGCTTCCCAGTCTCTTACTTTTAGTGTCCAGAGAAGTTGTGGAAATATTCAAGGCCAAGAAGGATGGGGCTTGGAGCAACCTGGTCTAGTGGAAAGTGTCCCCGCCTGTGGAGGGGAGTTGGAACTAGATGGCCTTCAAAG
This sequence comes from Rhagologus leucostigma, assembly GCA_013397725.1. Lineage (NCBI taxonomy): Eukaryota > Metazoa > Chordata > Aves > Passeriformes > Rhagologus > Rhagologus leucostigma. Next base: position 435,781 of record VZTD01003765.1, on the reverse strand, counting down.
GCCCTTTCCAACCCAAACCATCTGTGATGATTCAATGATGGTGATTTAGATTGGCACTATAAGATGCATTCAACTCAAGTTTGGTTTTTTTTTTGAATGAGATACAGCTCTGAACGCCAGTGGGTTGGTGTTCTATAAACATGGTGCAGTGAAAGGAAGGTGAGAACTGCCCGCTGTGCTCTGTGTTAGCCAGAGCCTCGGAATAAAACAGAAGCATTCCTTTATGTAACATTAATTAGGCATCTGCTGAAAGGAAGATGAGGAAGTGGTATCATTGTGGAATACCTGTGGAATACCTGTGGAATACCTGGAATAGAGTATTTCTCCAAGTAGAATTATGTTTCTGTTCTTTTACAGCAGCAATATTTCTCAGAGATCTTTAAGCTGCCATAGCAGAGACTATAGGGGTGAAGTCAGCACCGATCTCTGGAACACTTGTCATGAAAACTGGTGTGGGCTCAATGTGCACATTGGTGCTATCCTGACTTACAACACCTGAAAATTCTTACCCTGCATGTTTAGAAGTAGGACTGCAACTGGAATCAAATTCTTCCTTGCTATCTATGTGCAAGGTTGCAGATACTGAAAATGGAAAAAAAGAGCTTTCTTAGCAGTCTATCAATGGACGCGACTAAAAGGTGGAGAAATTAATTTTGTAGATTATATTTTACCACCATTTCTCACATAGTGTGCTATATGACTGCAGGAATAGAGCTGAATTCAAGCTCACTACAGTGAAAAGAGATCACAGTTAACAAAAAGTAGTAATAATGGTAAGTATCAGATTAGGTATATTTAGTTTTAAAGATCTAGAAGTAGAAAAATGCACAAGACCATGCATAATGCTGCGTAAAAGGGAATGCTATCAGAAAAGAAAGCACTTATTTTTTTAAATATGCCTCCAAATAGCCCTGTTATATTAGCACATCCTTTCAACTTGGGTCATGGTTGCATTAAGCTTCCTATCCAGTCAGGTCATCCTGTGGGTATAAATATATGCTTTAAGTTATATAAACACCATCCAATCCTATTTGCATTGTCACTCTGCGACACAAAATGCTATAATGACCTCCTTTTCCTGTGTCCAGTACTATCTATAAAGCAGGCTTAGGTCCTTTTCTTCTTAAGGAGGTCAGCTCTCTTAATGAGCTTTAGGCATTCCCAGAGAGTTTCCCAATATTGCAAGACATACCTGGCCCCAGGCGGGATGGCCCCAGCCCTGCCAACACCTAAGCAGTGCAGACAGATCCCATGTGACAGGTTATGCAACGGAGCGGGGCTTTATATACCCCGGGACCTAGAGCCTGGAAAGGGCTCGAGGGAAAAGAGCATCAGGTGAGCAAGAAATGTTGCATACTGTGTTTCTTGGGATGCTTTTGGCACTGTAGCAAACTGCATTAGGCTTAATCTTACGTTTCAGTAAGAGGTCAACTTGTAAAACATCCCTGGGGTTTAGTAATGTTTTGTGTGTTTTAGAATTGTAGGGGCTGAAATTCTACGAAGACTCAGAAATCATGGTTATTGCTCTCCGGAGAATGACACCTGGGTATATAAGGTTGCTGCAGGTATGATTTTTTTTTTTCCTGCTTTTAATTAATCTTAAAAATACCTGTACTTCTCTTGACCAGGTTGATTTTATTTCAAATTATTGCACAAAAAACCCAAGGGAACACTGATTTCTTGTGGGTTAACTCACATAACAACTCAAATAATTAATCCTCTGCTGAAAAGCAAATGAATTATGACATTTCTTGATAATTGGTATCATGCTGGAATACCAAATGCAGAATATTTGGAAGGAGTTAATTCTTCTGCAGTGCTTAAAGAGAAACTGCTTCTCCATAATTTTCTCTTGCAATGGCTTTGTGTGTTTGGGGCAGTGGGAAAATGCTAATGGAAAGAAGGATACAACTCAGCTGACCCATCAGTAAAACACTTCAGCCAGCTTCTGTGGCCATGATAAGGAAACCTTAATCAGTATTGACCTCTGGAACATTGGAAAATCACACTGTCAATCATTATATGAAGAAAACAAATAAAAGCATATACAGAAAACGTTTTAAATCAGCTGAATAATTGAGACTAAAGCAGCTATAAATATATATATGTATATATACACCAAAGTAAAACATCTTCCTTATTGTACTCCATATTTTGATATTTACAGAGTATCCATCCTTTCTCTGGAAAATGTCACAGCTCTTAGCACTGTGATCTGCATCCAGAGTCATGGACTGTAGTAGTTGAGAGGGGATAGTTGAGTAGTTGAGAGGCTGAGCTAAAGATGCTGGGTTTCAGTCCTAGCCATGAATTTCTTTCACACCTCCCTGCATATCTTTTGATATCACCTTACATAGTAATTCTGTTTGGAATTCCTTTTGTCTTTATTTTGCGGCTGAAGTAGCCACGGTCAAACACATTTATCAAGGTCAGAGACCTCAGCTCTAATTCTTTAAGATCAATAAAAAACCTAGAACCTGGAAGTGAAAAAAAGGCTTCTTGGAATCTGTTGCTCCTGTCAGTGATGCCATGCTTTTCATCCATGGATTGCAAGGGAAAGCATTTTTTAAAAAATCATTATTTTAGGCCTAGTAATTATTTCACTTTAAGAAACCAAATGCAGCAACTAGAAAGACACATGCTGTATTTTAACTCAAAGTGCCAATATGTGTAGGAATTTTTGTTTTGCTTTCTAGGGACTCCATGCAACCGTGTTTCTGCCTCTTGGTCAGTGTACCATATGGACTAGGGAAGCAACAGTAACTTAATTTCTTTTCTGATTGTTATTCAGATAATAAATAAGTAACTCTTATCTTTACTTTGCTTGGCATTTCCTGCTTCTTCATTGGACTTGACAAAGTGACTGTGTTAAAACTTGTCTGCTTGGTCTAGTACTACCTGTGGAGGTCATAAAAGATGTTAGTGATCCCTTCTAGCCTTGCTTTCCTGAATTAATATCTAACATTCAAGGGAGTATCCTGTGTTAGTAGCTAATCTGTGGGAAGGAAGAGATCTTTGTTCTTCATAGAATAAGAAAGTTCTTCCTCCTTTATGCCTAGGCCTCCACGCTTGATTCAGCTCTTCCTCTCAGGTAGCCAGAGGGACCCCATTAAAGTCACCAAAATCAGTGAGTAGCAACTGAAAGGAAAATCATATCAGAAATGTGTTCTATCTTTTACAAACTGATAAAAAGGGGGGCCTTCCAAAACGTGCAGTAGATTGTGTGAAATGCTCCTCAGCAGAAAGCAGAGTCATACCCTGTTAAATGGCACAGAGAAGAAAAAGGTGCTTTGTAGGTTCCAAAGACCTTCTTTTGTGTTGCACTGAGCTGAATCAGCTTGTAACTTGCCCTGCTTCTCCCTTAGACTCAAGCTGCAGCAAAGATCGTTATCAACCCGTCAGACACAGCCCTGCAGCGGGCGGCTTTGCTCCTGGGAGTGTTCGGGATCAGCATATCCAGCTACAGCACACACCAGCTAACTCAAACAAAGAGATTCCCCTTGACCACTTAAGCTGTTTTAGGACGGGACCCAAGAAGTCCAGGCTTATGTCAATACTGCTGATGAGTGGCTTTTCTGCCTCAGTTACCGGTGTGGAGGTAATGAGACACCGCGGCCGTGATTTCTACATGCAGAGTTGAATAGATGGAAGAATTGCAGACTTCTTCAAGAAAGAAAAACAATAACTGCTCTCAGAAGCATCGGATTTCCAAATAAGACAAACTTCCTGTAAATATTATGGACTTCTTTTGTTATCCAGTGTATACATAGAGATCTAAAGGTATAAAATAGTTACATTTGGAGTAGCTGTAAACAGACCAGTGTGGGTGCGGGCTCTGGGAGTGTCACTGTGTTGCAGCTTTTGCAAATTACTCCAATGCAAAGACAAGTTTTGCAAAGAGGAAGTTAGAAGCAATATATTCCTCGTGACAAGGGTTAGAACAAAGGACATTAATCTCCCATAGACTCTTTGCACTGTACATTGGGGTATTACAGAATTTGTGCACTCTAGCTTTTTCTATTGAATCTTAAACATTTCTTGATGCCTTTTGAGTAGCAATCTTTGTGTATTGTAACACAAGCTGGTAGCCTTCTGTCACAGCAGAGATGGCCACAGGCTACACCAGCCATATGGTATTGGGAAGGGCCCATGGCTCCAGACCAGATAACTTCATAGCTGCATAGAAACTCTCTGTTCTAGAAAGTATCAGTAAAAGTATTGGGTTGGGTTCCACTGCAGAGTTCAATATCTGGCTGTGTTCTTCTGCAAAGTCAACTCATCCCATAATATACATTCTGATTAAAATAGAAATAGAGTTTGACCTTTTCCCCCTACTTCTCCCTTGTTTTTTTCTCGTTTGGTGCAATAGCTTATTCAGGAATGTTCTCTTACTATTGGTGTGCATTTTTCTGACTGTTTCTTATGTTTTATGTAAACATGGCTTTGTAGGCTCTTCTGTGCATATGTTAGCATTTAAAATCCTTTGTTCTTGTTACTAAATAGAAGTATTATTTTGGGGTCTTTTTCAATGTTTAAAATTATTTCGTCTGTCAACAGTGTGTATATTCAACCACTAAGGGGCATCCTACACAGCTGAATATTTTGAACTCTTCAGCTTGCTCATTCCAGCATGACAAACCACAAATTGAATCAGGCTGAAATTTTTACTTTTTTTATTTTTGAAATGTTCTTGTCCCTGTTTGCCTTTCTCTCACCCTCTCTAAGAAATGTCTCTCCTCCTCCCACAACTCTTGTTAAATTGAAGATGATGAGAAAATCAGTATTTACAAGGTCATTTTTTTTCAGTATGCCAGGTCACATATTACCTCCATCTTAAAGACTTCTGTTTATATTTTTAAGAAAATAATCATATAATGAAATAGTCCATCTTTTGCCTTCACCTACAAGAAATGAAACAAAATACTTGAACTCCTTGAGAAAAGTAAGAATGACACCTCCAGAGAGCATTCAGTCACAGACACTGATGTTATATAGTGTGACACCCACCACCACCCTCAGTATGCCAGAATTACGGCCTTTTAATCTATTATGGGATTTTTGGCTGCTGCATTTTTGTTAACTGATTTGCTGCTCCCATTCAACATGAATGCAAGACCATTAACATGTGCAGTAACACCATTTTAACAAGATATACTAGAATAAAATAAATGACTTGGCCACTGAGATATTCCCATTGGAAATGACGCTCATGAGGATTATGTATTTTTCCCATGAAAATTGTTTTGAATAGTTTTGAAAGCTTTATTTAGTACCAGTGAAAATGACAGGAGGACAACACAAGCAATAGGCACACTGAGTGTGGAGAGACTTTATAAAGGTAGGGAACGTAGGAGCCTCAGGAACATACAGTGAAGCACCAGGGAGCTGTAATTGAAATTATTTACAAAACAGACACGTTTCAACTTGCTGCTGATGAATTGGGCCTGGGCAGAAAATCACCTTTAGGTGAAAAGTTGGGACTGCATCCAGCAAAAGATGCAGGCACTGATACCTAACCTATCTGTTCCTGTAGAAACCTAAACCCAAACTGCCAGTTTTCTGAAGTGCATCTGCCACTGCATGCCAGGCACAACAGACAGCCACGTGCCTTTCCTTTCACTGCTGTGGCTCCCTGGAAGATCTTCTTTCAGGTTTCCCCTCAGCCAGGCGAGGCTGGGGTATGTTGAGCACCAAGACATCGAAACCTTGTAGAGGTGGCCACAACATGCCCATCTTCTCATCCTTCCAGTGTCTGGAAGCCCAGCGGTGGACTGCAGGTTGCCCAGAATATGACTGGAAGCTAAAATCCTGTATCCCCTTTTGTCCTGCTGTTTGTTAGAGCAAACACTCTTTGGCAGACGAAAGAAAGGCACCTGCACAGGTGCTCCAAGGGAGGAGCACTGTACCTTCCCTCCTCCTGTTCTCCTGAGGCACTGGCATGGTCCCAGGGTGTCCTGACTCCCGAAGGAGGCTGGCTGCATGAGCCTGTCCCTGCTCTGCACCCACTGCACCAAGGGGCACTAACAGGCAATTAGGACAAGCTAAAACCTTTTCCTCCTAAGTGCCTATTAGCTAAGTTTGCCCACTCCCTGCACACAGTGTGCCATGGATTTGGACCTTACCTATGTTTGCCATGTTTATAGCTATCTAACTCAAGCCTATGTGGCTGGGCTCACAAAACCTGAGAAGGATACTTCCCTATGCTGCAATTCCCAAACCTGCCTGTGAATTTTCTCTTCAAAGCTCTGAGCATGCCAAACTTCAAGCATATGTTTATGTCCTATTGAAGTCAAAGGGGGTTTAAGGAACATCCTTACATCCTTTGCCAGACTGAGGTATTTAATCTTTTCCTTGATCTCCACCAAAGAAGCATTTACATTTTAAATGTATTTGTACTTTTGTTTATATGGTTTTACTTCAAAAATGTTGGCAATTCATCAACAATTGAATGCCAATGAAAGTCAGGAGCCTGGTGAGCTTGGGGAGGTTAATGCTGCATTACTTAGTTTTAAGAAACATCAGCAATTGATTTCATTTGGCATATAAATTGTTATGTTTGAGGACTTACCCTCCAGGAATTACTTTGTACCTTCCCTAGCTTGTAAAAATATTTAAATAGAAGTACTATTTAAGCTAGTAAATATTAGATCTTCTTTACAAATACACTTCAAAAGCCATTTCATAAAATTTATTGGATTGGTTTTACTTCTAATATCAGGCAAATATAGGTTATTATCTCCTGATGCTGAATAATTGTAACTCAGCTAATCCACTTCTAACAGCAGTAACTTTTCTAGTCTGAATTATGTCTTGATATATCAAGTTAATTATTTTATTCTTTGAGGAGGAATCACAGGAGATTTTGTAGCTGTTTGATTTGTATGCCTGAGTCCACCTCCTAAAGGCAAGAGAAATGAAAGTATTAAATAATCAGAAACTCAAACATGGTTGTTACTCTATTCAAACAGATGTAGCATAGACTGGAAGACTTACTTGTTTGCGATAAGTGGCATTGCTAGTGAATATCACAGAGCATTCAAGCTCTTTCACATATATGTACTCAGTTATCTAAAGCAGGATTTCTGTCTCCTTCCATCAGGACAGGCAGCTAAGGGCAGTCACTCAAGGTAGCACTCATCTACTAGTAAGGGAAGTATAAAATGAAGGCAATGTCTGACATACTACATACTTTCATGCACCTTCTGGAAATTATGCTTCTACACCAGAACTAGTGCTCTAGACCGTTATTTATCCCTACAGTTAGAGCTGCAGATTGTGCATCTGCACCACAGACCAAGAAGATGAAGTTGAGTTTGCCTTACCAATCAGTGGGTGCTCCATCTCTTATGAGGCAGTGGTAATGTTATCATGGGGTTGAACCCTTAATTTGTGGATCTAACTGAGAACAGAATGCAAACAAGCTGAGAAACCCTTCATTTTAGACCATGCATTTTTGCTAGTGCCAGATTCATGGAAGTCTGGCCTCAGCTGAGGTTTCAGATGCTGCTGTAGTGGTAATTAACAAATTAATAAATTAATAAATAAAACTGGGGCATTGAGGCTGTGTGGGAGCTTCCTTCCTGAAAGGTTCTGTGTCTGCATTGCCTTTTCAATGGCAAGCTGTGCAGTGGGTTTATCAGTGGAAAAGCTGTGTGTTAGTGTTCATTCACTTCCGTGGCTTCAGTCGAACATGGCCACAGAGACTTAACCGAGAAATGGTTTTACCTGTGCAGTGCAGTGGTGCTTCCCTATGGATGTATTAGTGATAAAACAAACAAAGGGAGATATTTATGCTTGTCACATCTTTTCTTACCTTGGATAAAATGCCTTTTCCCCTCTTAGTTATGAGTAGTCAGTGACAACACAAAACACCCTCAAGCAGTCTTGCCTTTCATATGACTTTGTTGTTATTCTTCTGGAACTATCGCAGTTTAATAGGGAGGCTGAAAGGTAGTTTAATCAAACCGTAGATTAATAAGGTTCCTAAGGCTACGTTCACTTCAGCTTTCAACTTCGTGTGTAATCATGAGCTATGGAGTGTCACTGACTTTTAATCAGAGTGCCCCTGTCTCTGCAGTGGGTGTGTTTGTAAGCATAAAACAGCCCCAAAGCGCCCAGAAGAGCTATTTCTTCCCCTCCTTAGCAGCATTCTTGCAAGTGACCTTTCTAAGAGCAGAAAAACCATTAATTCACATCTTTTAGAAAGGTTTTAGGAACTTCATGTAATCCACAGCACCCCACTGATGAAGTCCATCCTACAAGGGGGACACTGGAGTCAGAGCGGTCAAAGGAGGTGTCTGATGCCAAGCAGGGTGAGGGCTTGAATTAGCTCTCAGTGGGTGCTTCCACGTATTTCCATTAAGAAATGACAGGTGAGATCCAGCGCAGCTGACATGTACAATGGAAAGTTTGGCCAAATCTGCCCACATCCTTAGCTCTCAAGAGAGCAGACGGGTCCTAGGGAGGCCACTGCCACCCTGGCAACTGGAAGCAGCATGAAGGTGCTTTGTGATGAACTGAAGGAATAGGGATGGTTTTCCTACATGTCAAAGTACTTAGTGTTTGGAGGTTCTATAATTTTTCTGTAATTTTCCTGACTAGGGGATGGGGCTGTATCTCATTGCTGTTATTTAAACCAGAGTAAGGAAGAAATGCCAAGAAAGATTTTTAACCTTTTTTAGAAAAGTGAATGACAAATCGGTTTGTCCTTCACTCTGTGTTCTTCAGAGAGTGGATTACAGGAACTTGGAACTCTTGGCCCAGCAGGAACAGTGGCACATAAAGCCAAAACTGCTGAAAGCTTGAACAGAATCATCACTGGCTAGGCATAGGTCAAACACCATGTGCCTTCCCTGTCACAGCTGATCCATAGTTCCTTTTAAAAAGTGAGATCTGCCCCGTGGGAAAAGGAAGGACATGAGACTGTGCTCTGCTCTACCAGGTGTTCTTCAGCTGCACTGTGATAGATTCCCGAGGAGAGGATGGGCAGAGGAATGGAACCCAAAACTTTGCTTCACTATGACCCTCCAGTAGCAGAATAGCCCCTTGGCAGCTGCTTTGGGCCAAGACAACCAGAGTATGGCTGAGCCTTCAGTGAGGGTCCACATCTCTGTCCCAGCTGCTGTTTCCTGCTCCCAGAGCTGCTTTGTGGCCCCTCTGAAGCTTGTGGAGCTGTGACTGACCCAGTTTGCCTGTCTGTCTGTCTGTCTATGCACATAAGGGGGAGAGGGCAGGAGCAGGCTCTTGTGCTCAGATGCAGGAAGTGGTGAACCCCAAAGAGGTGTGAGGAGTGATGCCTCGCAGCATCAGTGTTTTGTGCAAATCCCTGGCTCTGTCCTGAGTAACCTGCAACCTCCCACTGGGCCTTAGCTTTCATCTGCAGCACAGCGCCGGCAAGAAGCTCTTTTGTCAGGCAACTCGGAGTGCCCTTTTCAGTCACTCGCCAGCTACATCCCGTTCACTAGCCCCAGAGCTCACCTGAGGGATTATTTGTCATGCTTCATCCCCAGCTATATTCAACTGTTAATTTGATAGCATAGAAGCAAGAGGAGAAGCTAAATAAACACTGTGAGTGTTTGCCCTGAGCAGGTACCTGCAATGGTTTTTTGCCACTTTCCACCTTATTTTTAATTTTCCCACAACAATTCTGCTGTTGCATGTGTGTCCCTGCATCTTCCTGCTTTTCCTTGCCAAGGAGAAAGGCCCCAAGGCCTCAGCTGACCCCACCTTACAGAACAGCATGGGATGGGAGCTGAGGCATCACTCAGCAAAGAACAAGAGAAGCAGAACCAGCATCTCTCCCACTGGGTGAGAGGAGCTTTAAATGTCAACCGGGGCCATGCAGTGAGCCTGGGACCACACTGAGCCCAGGGGGGCTGTAATGAGCCAGTGCTCCCACAACCATTGAGCAAACCTGGCAACTCACTCAGGCTCTGGGTAACTGTGGTTTAGCTGTGCAACTGTCTCAGTTCAGGTTTGTGTCAAAGTGACAGGAGGATGAATGTAAAGAAACCCACTTTCAGTGGGTCACTAGCAGACTTTTTGGTTGTTTCTTTTTAAATCATACAGTCTGAATTCCACTTCATAGTTTCTCTCCCACATTAATTAGTTCCTGGCTGAGCAGTGCACTAAAAAGCCCAGAGTTTGCTTGAGGATATCAACACTGGAGTATGGTTCTGCACCTTTATTTCACTAAACTTTAGTCACTCCATATTAAATATTCATCCTGAGTTATTTCCATAGGTTCTGTCCATAGTGAGTAAAAAAAATTAACATCTCCAGAAAACATTCATCCCCTTCAGGAGCCATCTAGAAGAGGTGGGCCCACTCCCCATCTAATGAGGGCCTCTGTACTGACAAGGGACAGGACATCTCAGTGTCAGAAAGCTCAAGGCAGCAGAGACAAATTATTCCTATCTCTACAAAAACATTCTGTTCCAATAATAGCAGTTTCCCATTGAAGACAGACACTGAGACAGTGAATTCAGAGGCACAATTTCCAAGCTCTGGGCAGCTTTCAGAGGGAGTCACTGAGCTGCAGAATGCTGTCTCTGGGACCAGGAAAGCAGAGCCTGGGCACTGACCAGCCCCCCCGTGGCTCACCTCTTGTATGGAGGCACCTGGAAGCCTCAGAGAGCTGAAGCAGCACTGAGTAGGAGCAAGCTTGCACTGGAGAGGTGGATGTACTGGAGCCTGCCAGGTACCAGGGCTGACTAGCATTTAGGGAAGGGACAGTGAAGATGCCAGGTCCGAACATCCCCACGGGAAGTAAAAGGTCACAAAGGGCATTCTGTATTTCCTTTGGAGACAAAGCCCTTGCCACCAAGTGTGCACTGTCACTGGGCTACAGCAGCGGCCGCTAGACAGGAGTTTAGCACATATCTACTGACCATCCTCCCTGAAAATAGCAGGATGCCCTCTGCAGAGAGAACAGCTTCCAGGCACCCAAAAAACTGCAGCATCACTGAAGGATCCACCATGAGGCCCATTCACAACCCCACCAGCTCCTGCCCTCCATCTCCCCATTACAGGAACAGGGAACCCAGTCCGGTCACTCTTGTCCCTCCCAGCACCACCTGCCTTGGTGGCTGTTGCAGGGAAATGACCCTCATCTGTAATGAGTTCATGAGAGATGGCTCACTTTCTGCTCCCCCTGAAACAAAGGAATGGCCACTGCCTGCAGGGTACAGGCTGGAGGTGGACTGAAGGCCAGGGTGAAGCCTGGTGGCCACCAGAGCCATCTGCTGGCCCAGCACATGAGTTGTGGCCAAATCAGGAGGTGCCTGTGTGCTGCAGCGAGCCCATGGAGGCCACTTAATTGATTAATTTCAACTGGCATACAAATGCAATTTAACAAGTTGCCTGGTCTTTTATGTAAGCTAGGAGGGAACAGCAGAAAATTAATCATTTCTGAGTGAGAACTGTAATCTGCAAACAAAAAACCCCAACAAATCTCAAACAAACAAACAAAAAGAAAAGTGCAACTCAAAACTGTGCAGCTTTATGTAAAATATGCTTCAAATACTGTCTTGAGTCCTATTTAGTTCATCATTATTATGCTACCTGAGCAACTTGTATATGAACTGACATAACATAAAATATCTGAGGTATTTAAACCAGGAATGCAATTACTTTAGGTTCTTCCCGTTGTCACTGGAGAGAAAGAAATGCTATTCAGTTCTTGGGCGAGCCAGTCCACCCTCCAGAGGCACACATTTCTTTCCTCTGATTATGGAGGGAGCCTACTGTATCTGTACTCCTAATTCAGGCATCTCATTTATGTTTCCATAGCTAGCTAGGATGAATCCAAGCCAAAATCAATCAACTTAAAGTGTCAAATCTCCCACTGCCAAAGGTCAAACAACTTGCTCTTACAGCAAATGAAATCCATGGCTCTTAACACTTGGTTTTCCCGAGCAACAAAGCCACAGTCAGTCATGAACGGCATCACCGAATCACAGAATGGTTTGGGTGGGAAGGGGCCTTCAGAGTTAGAGCTTCACTTTCATCCCTGAGATTTGATTAAAAAGTGAGTTGTGCTGTACCTCAATTGCCATGGTTCTTTTAAAGCTGGACTTCCTGTACTCATTGTAGTCTAACAGCACTTTAAATGAAACACTCTTTTGCCAATACCTGTACTAAAGTATTATTTCCCTTAACACAATGTTTAAAATAGAATGCTACTGGTTATTACATTCTTTAACCCCAGTGACTGCTGAGAAGTTCTCAATAAATAATAATTTTCATTTATTTTCAACACAGGCATCTATAAGTAATTGTGTAATATCGCTGAGGCTGAATTATCTGCAGATCTCTGCTGCACTGTAAATAAAGTACTGTGTGTGCTTTGCACTCTCTGATCTGAACTGGTGCCAAGGACTTGAAATCATCCACTTTACTGAGAGAGGATGAGGAAAGGAGAGGGTATATGGACAACTGGGCTCAAGTTTTACATTAAGAATCCAATTAGGGACTCCAGCAGTTGTTTCAGTTCCTCACCTGCAACAGGCAGGTAACAATATTTCCTTTTCCCCACTTTTCTGCTCTGCCCATGGTAGCAGGAGAGGGGCTGGTGGCTGCCCTCTCATGCAGGAGTGTCCCCATGGAGGCAGCGTCCCCCTGGAGGCAATGTGTTCTCTGGGTGCCAGACGATGGACCACAGCCCTCTCTGTTGCCTGAAGAAATTTTCTTAGGAGTACTTTAGGATCTGGCTGAAGGAGTCTCAGAGTCATTAATGGTTATAGCTGAGGTTCTTGAAGGATGGGGAGGTCCCAGAAGACTAAAAAAGGACAAAAATCTTTCAGATGGCAAAGCCTAGGATTACCACTCAGTAGTACTCAAAAACCACTCAACAGTGCTTGACAAATAATCAGAGCTATCTGCAAACCCACAAGAAAATAAGAGGATAAAAAGCAGCAAACGTGTTTACCAGGAATAAATCATGTGCAACCAACCCAGTTTCCTTCTCAGACAACATTACAAGGTGAGCAAGCATCGTAACGTAGGTGGCAAATGACATTCTCACATGCAAGCTGGGGGAAAACGCTCTTAAATGAACCTCAGTAATGAGATTACAGGCCTTGTTCAAAGACCTACAAAGAATGAAGAGCATTCTTTGAGTGTCTGGGAAAAAAGTATAGAATGGGCTGCTGCACACTGCTGTGAACGGGGGCTGCCTGATATTTTTACTAATGACTCATGGTATGTGAGTGGGAATGCATAAAACATTAACCTTGGAAGGTCTGCGGGTGCCGAAGGACAGGAGCAGAATTCAGAATGATCTAAAATCTGACAAGTCCTCTAAGATCGGCAGTGGGATTCAGGAGGGACAAGCACAAAAACTTGATGCTGTGGCAGAAGCATCAGCTGTGTGAACACAGGATGAGGAGCAAGGCAAGAGCAACAGAGTGAGTCACAACACGAGGCAGCAGCGTCAAACTTTTGCAGGGGCGGGAAGCAACCCCGTGGAGATGTCAGGAGAGGGGGTGCAGGCTGCAAGGTATGTTAAGGAGTCCTCTTGCTTTGTCCACTGCTGGTGAAGGCCCAGCAAAACTGCTGTTTCTCATTCTGGACACCACCCTTCAAGGAATATGTGCACCAAGTGAAGAGAGCTCAGAAGAAAGTTACAAAAATAAGAATGCAAAAAATGTGACCTGCACAGAAAGACTGAACAAACTGGTAGCTTGGAAAGGGGAAGATTGATAAATGCCATGGACCCAACCATCTGCCCAGCAGCCCTGATGGAGGACACTGTGCCTGTAGAAGGCACCTCTGCTGACCCACAAAAAGCAGGTGTTCTTTCTTGCTGACCTTCTTGTAACATTCCGTGTTTTGCAAAGCACTTCGCAAAGCCAAGGCCACCCTGCTTGGCAATGCCTTTGTGGATGCATAGTACACACTCCGTGCCACAGTTATGCTGGAGACAGCTGCTTTGGACAGGAAGCTCAGGGGTGCTCAGTTATCCTGGGACCCACCAACACAGCAACCAACACTTGATACTGCAGGATCACCAGAGGGAGCATGCCACCAAACACGCAAGGAGGGATGAGCCATCCCAGAACTTTTCTGCCCCACAGGTTGGCACAGGAACATAGATGTGCATGGCTGCACCGCCAAGTGCTTTCAAGGGTTGTCTGGAAATTGGTATTTTGTTTTCCGTTTTATTTAGTAAAAGATATTCCAGTAAAGTTGATCTTTTGCTGTTCTGCCCTCTCTGACTGGTTCCATAATATTGGGAGGGGGGAAAAAAGAAAGCTTGGCTTAGATTTGTAAAGGCACTGATGCCAAAGTCATGACTTACTACTTGAGGTGCCTTTCTTGAGGTGCTACAAAGCTTGACCTCATGGAAATGAGCTGTACCCTGCCAGGAGGGTAACCTCTGCTCCCCACAGTGCCAGGGGGAAGAAGAGAGACTGCAGAGCAGCCCAGTGGGTCTGAAGGATACTACCTCCTGCTGAGGCAGCTACTCCAAAATGTCTGAGCTTCCAGCAGCACTTGGACGGTCCTGGTCACTCAGGACCCACCAGGCAGTGGAAACCTCTTCCCAACACATGCATCCTTCAACAGCTGGAGCCTCTGGGTGCATAGCTGGAGGAGACCAGATGATGCCATTTGTTCATCCCCAAGAGTCCAGTAGTCAAAGCACCTGCCTCAGGTGTGTCTCTTGGATGTGGCACCAAACTCATCACCAGGAGCAGTGTATTCCCAGCCCTGGACACCTCCTAGCCCCAAGAGGTACCCCCAAAAGGAGGCCTGAGGATGAGGCAGGTCCCTGCTGCAGGACATCTGGGCATGAGAACACCAAGGGAGCACAAGCAGGACTGGAGCATGGCTATAGGTGAATGGCTAGCATGGGAAACCAGGACAAAAACTTTAAACCACAGACTCCCTAGCATCTGCCCTGCTCTTCCCATGGCTCCCCAGCCAAAAGTAATTAACCACTGAGAACAGACTGACTGAACTTCAGCATAAATATTGTATCAAATGCCATCAATTCTCCTTCCCATGATAATTTCTGAGACAGAGCCATGATCTTGTCTGTGCTCCGTAGAAGACTGTTTGCAAGTGGTAAACAACCTCCATTATCTGCAGTGCCATACCCCGGCAGATACCCAGGCAAGTCTCACACAGCAGGACTGCTCGGCTTGGCAAGTCTGCCATCACACACGCAGGCAGATGGAGGCAGAGGTCTCATGCCTCCACTTCCCCGTCCCAAAGATGTGGGTTGCTGGACCCATGACAAGTCTTCAGTGTCGAACATCTGGTCTCAGAGGTCACAGCTGCACATGCACACAGCAAGGCCTCCCCTGAGGCCCTTCAGGTATATCCCCACGGTATGAGCCCCCCTTTGCCCGCTGACCAGAAGGTGAAGATGGCCCAGTTTTGGTGCAGGAGCCCAGTGTCAGGTACACAGGATACTCATACTTCTGACATTTAACACACCAGGTGGGAGGAGGAAAGCTGTCTCTGATTTGTAACATAACCACTGTGCTATGAAACTTCATAAACTGTGCACCCAGGTGTAATTTTTTAGGTAAAAGCATAATAATTTTATGCAAATATCTGTTCTTTTCAGTACTGTTTTTCTTCCCATTCTGGAGTTTTCACTCTTACCACCTGTCCATCTTATGCCCAGTTCTAGTGTTTGATTAGAAATATGTGTGATTTCTTTTGTTATTCTCACTGTTGCACATGGTCCAATTCACTAGCCTGATTTACTTTTCTGTATCAACTGTTCAATATCATTCAACCTAAATAACAGTTTATATGCCTAAGGTAAAGTTAATTTAATAGCATAAATCCCTGATTTCTTTTTAGGAGTGGAGCTTTTATTTCATATTCTATTGCTCATCAAGAGACAAAATGTTATTGCAGGTTTCCTCTGAACTGTTCCTATAGCACCAGCATGGGGGAAGCATAAAGATGAATAAAGAAGAGAAATTATATTTCTTTTACAAATTTACATGCAAGTAAAAAAACAATACTTAGTGAAAAGTTCCATTTTTCTATTAATCTCCTGTTGAAATATAGCTCTTCTTTCAACCAGCTCCAGAAGAACTCAAATGGATTGGACAAACATCAGACCAAAACTATTTTTGACAGTGTTCTGAAAATACTGGCTGGCTTTTACAGTTGGACATGCAGAGGGGTTTAAATTTAAGCAGTTGCTGTCAGAACTGACATCATTTTATCCTATCTGCAAAATCCAGTCAATGCCCTTGCCCTGGTGAAGCCTGTGAAAGCCTGTGCAAGCCCTCCCCAAAACATAAAGTCAGTATAACTGATCTCTCTGAGTGAGCACAGCCATCCTGCAGCCACCAGCACACTAGGAAAGAAAGCAGGTCTGGAGTTCAGCATGTCCTTAGGATCTATTTTGATTCCCTGTACATCATTTTTCCATGTTGCTCCAGTGAGGCTCTTCTGAAAAATTATGTTCATGGTTCATTTTAAATAATCTCTGGTGCCTCATAACCATTTTCTTTGAAACAACTCAATCTGAATATCTATCACTGAAAGGTATTTGAGTGCAGATTTCCAGACAAGATCCTAAACCATCCCTGTAACATGCATGTCTTCACAAATCCACCTGTGCAAATTCCTGCATTTAAAAAACCTATTTTATTTTTAATGCACAATTATTTTTGCCAAATCAGGAAACTTTCCCAAGGCAAGAACAAGTGAGGATTTGGTCAACCCCTTGCATCTGTGCTTATAAGATAAACGAAGGAGTGGAAGAGAGCAGAGTCCTGAAAATGATAATAAATCACCTCTTAGCCCCAGCTGCTTATCCTTTTAAGTCCTATGAAAATTGTAGTGTTAGCAAATACAACTTTTCCTCCTTTTGACAAGGCACGAGGTATTTTCTTCTTTGGGAGCCTGCCTGGGTATGACTGCCATTTACCAGCTGAGTACACAATGAGGCTGAGTGGTTTAGACAAATGAATCATTTTTCTCTCAATGCCAAAAAACTGCCTCATCTATGGAATACCTTATGGGGAATAAGGTAATATTCGTCACTTTGAAACAACTCTAAATATCTTTAAAGAAGGCAGAGGCTATCAAATTGATGCAAAAGCTCCTGGGTGAGGCCCCTTCTGGTGTACTGTGGTCTCCCACTCCAATTCCGCACCTAACACATCCCACTTGCTAACGTGCCTGTGGAGAGTGTACGGTGGAACACATGGAATTAACTGCAGCCACAGGAAATGCTGAGGGACAAATGTGAGGGCCAGACTTTTTTTAGTGCCCCAGTTTGCTCCTCTACAATACATAGAATCAGAAATTGCACCAAGGCTAGAGGTGGGGGGAGCAGCTTTGCAAACCCCATCCATATGCAAGTGCCATAGACCAAAGCCTGCTCCATACAGTGGGTAGGATAGGGGATTTCTGTGGTGGATTTGTGCTTGAAGTACTTCTATGTACAAAAGGAAAAGGTGTGTGTTGTTTTTTTGCTTCACTCTGGGCCTTCATTCCAATTTTGGACATTTGGATTTAGTGTATCTAGCTAAATCCTGATTTAAGTCATATCCTTACATCACCAGTAAGTTTCTTTACCTGTTTTACTATTTCTAATAGTTCAAATGTCTTCCTCTGTAATGCCCCTCATGGAAGCACAAGTCTTCTGAAATCCCTCTGTGTTGAAGCAACCCATGAACTAAAAAGAGATTAGCTGGGATAACACAAAAAGTCTCAGGTCCTGCAGTGAGAGACCACATCTCCAGCAGTTTTCCCTACAAGGAACCTTCTTTTGTCAGAACCACACTGTGCACCATCCATAAGAATGACGGTCCCCAGTAAGACTCACTGGCACCAATGTGTGCCAAACTTATGTTGTTAAAACACCAGGTGAGAGATGTTTCCTGTTGTATTATGGCTGGGGCTGCTTGCAAATGCACACACACCCTCCCTGGGTACTGGGTCCTGGGTACTGCAGCCCCACCATGGGGTTGACTACATGCTCACTTGGGCTGGTCCTGCTGCCAGAGAAGTGTCCTCCTTTCACAGACACCCTACAGCATCGTTGGGAGGGTTTGGTGTGTGTTCAGGGAGAAAAGCCAGCATGGCACCCACACCACCCACCAGCTCCAACAACAACCCCCTGAGGTGGTCCCAGGGCAGCACTGTGAGCCAAGATCCACCCCCGTATAATAAACATATCCTCACACTGTCAAACCTACTGGCAACAGATGGATGGGTGGTTATTATAGGAAGGATTCAAGGCAACAAAAACCCATTTTTCTATATACTTAGTACTACACTATGTATATAACTCTATATATGACCCATTAAGAAGGGCTTTTTTTACACTTAGTGGTATACCCTTTGGGGCAGGGCAGGGGAATATATGGGAATACACTGTAATTAATCTATTAGCAGATGATAACTCTCTCTTTAGTGGTAGACTGTCAGAGAGAAACACTAAAATGAAGTGTGACTCTATGAGACATCACAATTCGGGGGTGGGGTGTCTGTTAATGAGATCCCTTCAAAGGAATAGCTGTCTGACGTCACTGAATACAAAGCACGAGGCAGCTCAGTTTGTGGGATGAACACTACAAGGCATCTCAAAATATCCCAAACCTAAATAGCTCCAGCATTGCTCTATCAGTTTTGACATATCCAAATGTTACTCACATTGATTCAACCCCACTGAATTTGGCAGCACCCTGCAGAGGTACCAGAGGGAATGATTAGACAAGGCAGACCTTCAGCATCGATACCGATATAAAATTTTTCCTCACTTGCACCTCAGCACTCCACAGGCAGCAGAGAAGGTCTGCTGACCATGACTGTCCTGGTGTTGACCTTATTTAGTTTGCATTAGGGTCTAAATTCATGCAGATCTGCCATCAAATCAACATCACAAACTCCATAATTTTGTGTTTAACTCTTGTATTCTCCAAATGGATTTCTTCCTATGTTGTAGAGTTGTTTCTGAATATCAATAATGAAAAAATTGGAGAAGTTACTTAGCAATCCATATTTTAAGTGCCGTTATTACCTGACCCTTCTAAGAGCATGAACTTTAGTAATATTACAAAAAAAAAAAAAAAAAAAAAGAAAGAAAAGACTCCTGCGAATTTAAATGAAGAAACTGCAAGGTCTGTCATAATATTAATCTAAAAGCAGTTCTGTGGAACAGCACAGAGGAAAATACACACTCAAAATAAATAAATAAATAAATCATAATAAAAAAAGACCAGTGCAATCAGATGAATGTCGGTGCGGCTGGAGACTGGGAAATCAATCACTGCTCTTGGCTGTCTCCACACATTTCTTCCCGTGCCCAGTTGCTCAAAGCTATTTCTCAAATTCCCATCCAAAGTCTCTGCCACCCCTACACCATCCTTTGCATAATAACTATCACTCTCTTTTTTCTGGAGAATTCTCAAGAATTTCTTCCTGTAAGAGGTGACTGCAGTGGTAGGTGTTATCTTGAAAGTATGAAAGAGCACATTTGCGCAAGAAAGACTTTCCAAGCGCTTCAGATAATCAGCTTTTCAGATGTTTGTGTCGAGGCAGCTCACAGCTCTGAAGATGATGTGCATCGTCTTTATCCCAGGACATAAATCGCACCACTCTCTGGGAAGTCTCCTACCAGCCGACACTCTCAGGGAAGGAGCCATATTCAGAAAACTTTTTCTCAGTATTTCATTTTTGTCTGAATTATTTCCTAGGAATTAAATACAATCCATACCAAGAAAATAATAAACATCTGGGCAAAATACGTCAGGCAGGGATGTCCTGCAGCAGTGGGATAACATTAAAAGAGCTGCTACATAACGCTGTCATTGCCACCTATATATTTTAGGTTGAAAATGCAATTGATGGAAAACCAGTACTAAAATGAAGAGAAGCAAGAGCTGGACACCTTAGTGTTAATTCTCATTTTGAAGTTTATAAGAAGGCACATTAGGGCACCTCTGCTCTCCTTGTGCCTCCTCTTCAGGAGTCACTCCTGCAGGCTTTCCAGACAGTAACAAAACTGCCTGGCACTGCAAAGGCACAAGCCAAACCTGACAGATCGACTCACGTATTTCAGCTGAGGGGTTTATGTATACATATAACACTAAGTCTAACAATAACAACACAAATATAGTATTATGTACATACAATGCATATAACGCGTATACTGTGTATTATATGCATATGTTATTACATAAAATGTATAAATATAAAATATAAATATACGTCTATATTACATATATGTCATATAAAAATACTATATATGTTACTTATACAAACTTACATTGCATATATACTGTGTATTATATACCATATCTTTATATATGTATGTCATTATGTAGCTGTTGTTATATAAATGTATTATTTACATGATAAAATATATACATGCATTTATGCTTCATATACTATTGCACTTATTATATATTATGTGTTTTATATTATAAACCAATGCATTTATATGATTTATGAACGTAGAATTACTTAACTGCATTTACTGTTGTTATTATTGTTGTTATCACTGTGTATTTACGCGTTCCCGCTGAGGCGCGGCCCCTGCGTGTCCTGCAGGCCGGGGTGGCGGGAGGAGGGCACGGGACAGCTCCCGGGGCCGGGTGTGCTCCCATATCCCGCCGTGGCGGCGGCAGGAGCAGCTTGTGCGCGTCCCTTGTCCCCTGCCTCTGGCCGGGCCTGCAGCCCCCACCAGCAGCACCAGTGCCAGTGGAAAGCACGTGGAAAGCGAGCCAGCACCTGACAGCCGGGGCCGAACTCGGGGAAAGCAGCCGCAGCCTGTGGCGCTTCGGCCCACGGCCTGTGGAGACAAGGAGGGCGCACAAGGGGCTCCAGCCCTGCTCCCCTGCCGCACTGGACACGCGCTGCCGCCTCGCTATCTCCTGCAGGGAGCTCTCCTCCAGCTTGTCTTTGTACACGCTTGGATCCTCACAAGCCCTGGTTTGATCCCGCCCAGCCCAGGCGAGAGGCAGGCTCCGCAGGACCGCCCGCCCGCCCCGCACCTCCGGCCTGGGCACGGCCGCGGCAGCCATACAGCTCCTGGCTCTGGAGAGAGGCCCGGCAGCACCGCCCCGGCTTTGCTCTGAGACACGCAGAGCCACAGGCTCTGCATTTTAAGGCAAAAAGCTCGCTTTCTTATTTTTATGTATTATTGTGTTAAAAGAAAAAAAAAAACCAAAACAACAAACCTTTTTCAATGATTTGCAACAGATTTTGCCAAAGTGGTCTTCTTCAGTGTCATGGTCTTCAAGTGCGCATCATCATGTTGGAGGAATCTGAATCACCTATGTTTAAGGCTTTGGAGGTAGTCTTTGACAAGGGACCACTCACTATGTTTCATACTGTTCACCTCAGGTTAACTTTCGATTTTGGACACTTCATACCTACTACAAAAAACAGCAATGCAGTTGGCGCAATTTAAGGTCATAAAACCAGTCAGAATTTTTTACTTCTGACCAACATGAAATCAAAATCCATTCAAGTGCAACTTCCTCGCCAGTTAATTCACCTTACAGCACTTCTATGTATCTTATAAATGTAATATACAATTACAGAGCTTACAGAGCTTCTTATAGCACAGTTGCTTCACCTTATAGAGCCTCTTCTTCACCTGATAGCAGTTCTGTAAAAAGCAGCTGAAGAGGTGAGAGCAACCTGCAACTTAATTTTACTCAGGGCCTCACAAATAACACGTCCTTCCTCAGGGCACTGTGAGGATGGAGCCACTGAGCTGAGCCAGAAAGATTAAATGACAGTGAGCTCAGATGCTCCAAGGCTAAGGGTTTGTGGATTCCCTTCCTGGGCACTATCCATGTGCTACTTATCCAGAACCTCAAGACATCAACAACAGCTCGACATAGAGCTCCTGGAAAATGTATACACATGCACACACATCCCTATATAAACAGATAATTATTTGTTTTTTAATCTAAATATCTATATATAAAACCTTAAAATGTGAACCTCGTTTCTTGCTAAGGCTGTCACCAGAAATGCAAGTGAGATGCCATGTGATGAGGATTTGGAGCTACCAATAAAAACAGAAAAGCAACCCCCAAAAAATGCAGTGAAGCTGCCCAACACCCCAGATGTGCTAGAGCTGCATCTCTCCTGTGCTTAAAATAGTCATGAGACACAGCAAGAGTATTTCGTGGGCTGGCGTGGCAGAAATGAAAGCACCCTTGGTGGAGCCCACAACACCAAGGCACAGACGGCTGTCATTTGTGGAGGGAACCAGTGAACTGCTCCTTTCTGAAGGGAAACAGGAAAAAACACCAGCACACAGAGCCTAGAGAAACTGAAGTCAAAACAGGAACTAGAGTAAGACTTGAGAGGAAGAAATAAAAGGAACTTTCAGGCACAGCCCAGCAGGGAAGGAAGCTGGGAACCTTTGCTGTCTTGTCTGTTATTCCTGCTTTCAGCAGGAAAACAGTTGCATCACAGAGCCATCTGGGTGCATCAGCAATTTTTACATCTATCTGGTAAAAAATTATTCCAAGGTATGGCTTTTCTTGAATTAAATCAGTTCATGCAAGAGAACATGCTCACCTGACACAGCTGCAGAGGTTTTCTAAACAAATACAAACAAATGCAAATGTAATTATCCTGATTCTTTAGGATAAGATTGTTAGTAGTTTATTTCCTTTTTCCACTCATCTTGGAATACTAATTAAAATTAATTATTGAATAAGATATTTCTATTGTTTTCTCTGGCCTTCGAGCTTGACATTGCTCTCAGGATTATGGACCTGTAGGCACAATATCCTCTGAACTTAATATGCGTTAGCTACAGCCTAGCAACAGATAACCTGAAAAGTTTTACTCCATGGGAAATATGAAACTGTCTAACTCTCAGCAGACAGCAGCAACACATCAGGAGCTACCCTGTGTTTCCCATAGGTAAGAGACACGTATTTGGACAATTACTGTTAAGCAGTTGAATGGAAGTAGCTTGTCAGTCCCTGGTGTGGTGATGTGCTCAGCTACATCGGTGTGATTCAGGACTAGTTCCCCTGAGGATGAGGTGAAATTCACATCTCAGAAGCACAGTGTTCTGAAGAGAAGCACTTATATCTTGCTGCCTTCAAGCATCCTGTTGCGTTTGCCTTGAGCTGAAGTGTTCAGGCAAGCCTTGCTGTTGCCAGGATGTGAATTGGGAGCTGCTTCTGTGCTGTCCTTGTTTTCAGCAAGCAGACACAAGAGGAGGGATGTACATTACCTGCATGAGGGGTCCCTTTCCTTCACTTTTGTAGTGAAGAAGGAAAAAGTGACTTAGTGCAGGAGTGATCGTTACAAATTCTTATTTTTCTGATTACGAAAGGACTGTACAAATGATTTCCAGATACACTCCTCTCTTCCTTGTGCTACCCCATGAGGCCATACTGCCCTTGCTCTTCCAGCCTCCTTGATGCTTTTCTGCTTCTGGCACAGTGATGTTAACAGCTGCACTGCAATTAAATACCTGAACTCCTGCATTTGGGATTAGATCCAAATAGTACTCTAAATTAATTCCTGCTTAAGCCTTCCTATGTGGCCCAGTGGTTTGGCCTGCACTCTGCTATTTAGTTGTTGTACTCCATAAGTGTCACACTGGAGGATAATTTCAGAAAATATCTGCAACTATAGGCCTGCATACACTCCAAGAAAATTCTAAGATCAGAACATAACACAGGATATTTGACACATGAAACCTTCCACCGAGTGGCCAAGGCTGAAATTCTCTTCCAGTTGGAGCACTAAGTCACAATTCCCACCTTGCAATAGATGTCTTTTTGGGTAAGATTCCTGTAGGAGTGCTTCCCTGAGCCAACACTGTGCTGTCTACTGGAAGATCATTAGATCCAGATGAAGACTCTGGCTCTCCTCCTGCAGCACAGTTCCTTGAGAGTGCAGGCATGATCTAATCTTATGTAATCTTACAAATCCCATTAGATCAGTTGAATCTAATCACAGGTTAGGTTGGACACCTAGAAGAGCTGTGTTAACCACTGTCGCTTCCTCTGACAAGGAGCTATAGAGATCAGATGGGCTGCATCTCCCTGATCGCTCCCGTGCCTTTGGGGACAAAGGTCAGTGAAAAGCCACAGGCTTCAGCTACTGGTCCCACGTGATGGGAAAGCTGCTCTAAAACGTCCTGTGCTGGGGCCATTTTTTGAACAAAATGGTCAACACTGCAAATACCCTTGAATAAACTGGATATTTCCTGCTGCAACAAATATGCTGAACCTTTGAAATATTGGTTTGAGGATGGAGGGCTTCAGAGGACACTGAAATTGTCTGTCAGTCGGGCTGTCATTGCTGTTGATGGGTGGTGATGAGAAAACAGGCTATATATTTCTGTCTGTAAAGTGATAGTTTTTTTAACTACTATCAGGAGACTATGAATAGGCTTTGCCTTCCTTGACTGCACATTAGACTAAAGATGTTTTTATTTGAATACATATCAATTCTTCCTGTTACGGAATTCCCTATAGCAGCCTGGACTGCCTTGCAATCTAATGTGATGTGTAACAAATTAAACTTGTTGCTCAGGGCTCAAGAACTCGGAAGGGATGATCCTATCCTTCTGAGACCCATTTCTTACAGCTGGAAGTTATTGAGAAGTGCCTACTTACTTAAAAATTTGTGATTGTGGTATGAAGTTGTGAGGGCAGAGAAAAGCCTAATGACTTGCAAGGAACTGACAAAATGCATATGTTCTTTTTGCATGTTTAATTGAAAACACAGCAGAGCACACGTAGGTGCAGCCTGGCCAACTCATGTGTGCTCATTTGTTTGGAAGCCCTGCAGTCTATCTGACAGGTTTGGTTTGATTCCTGCAGATGCTGACTGAAGAGACGTCAACTCGAGGCTAGAAAATCAGGTTTCTGTGGGTGAATGCCACCCAACTCATAGTTGCCAGCTCATAGTGGGGCCCACTTACAGGACTATGGGATGTAATTTGAGGTAAGATCTACCTTTAACCTGAACACTGTCCAGGTGAAAGTAGGATTGTCTTCCCTGTGGTGCTCAGCACTCTTTGAAGATCCAGTGTGTTGTGCAGAGACACGAAAATACTGTGAGCTTGTAGTGAGTAGCAGATAGGGGAAAAAAAAGTAATTTAGATTAAAAGCTGCAAAAATAGCCAGCTTTTCTGAATCCCATCTTTCTTGGAGTAAAAGGAAAAAGAATCCCCATTTCTAATCACAGAAAGCAAGTGTCATGTAGTGAAGTTCTTTCTTGCTTATAGTGTGGGTGTACCTCCCTTACAGCTCCCAGGCCATAACAAGGGGCAGTAAGAGAGCTCTTCTGGACTCCTGTTCTTTATGCTAATGTATTTTTATACTTTTTAATGCTTTGATATTTATTTTTCCTCAAACTACAATGTTTGGTTTTGGGCAGTTTTTTTGTGACTAACTTTACACATTCTGGTTTTTTTTTTTTTTTTCCTTTTTGGAGAAATTGTTTCCATTCACTTGAGTGATTGATACTGCTGGCTACTGTATTCAACAATTAATAACTGTGGGACAACATGTTCCTTGGATATATACTCATACAGTTTTTGATCAGTGAGACTGTTTTCACTTGCAGTAAAACTACTCACTTGAGGCTTGTATTACTGCACTTTTTTTCCTGACACCAGGAACAGAGACATAAGCTAACACTGAGATCCCCTCTATAGATCTTACCTCTCCCATTGCAGCAGGTTGTTTACATTTCATTGTCAGTGGAGCATTATGAATGCAGGGAATAATCTGTTAAGCTGATTAGGGATCTAGGGTTTAGCAAAGCAATAAACATGTGAAAGCAACTTGTAAACTTTTGTAGCTTCACCGCTGAGCTCTCCCCTTTACTACTTGTATTAATTAGAATGTGTGTAAATCAAACAAATATGAATGTCACCAACAACAGTAGTTAGCAGAAATGTAAATGTGCTTCTCTTCCCTTCTCTGCTGTATTTTCTCTTTCTGATTTTGTTACAAAGGGGCAGTAAAATGAAGGACCACATGACTTCTTTCCCCTTTGTTGAAAGGAAAAGTGCAAAGGAGCAGAAAGTTTTAAGCAGGAATGAGAATGATACAGAGGAAACAGAGCAGGAATTGGGAAAAAGAAGGGAGGAAAATTACAAAAATAATTAGATTTGGGAGTATGAAAGAGAAAAGGAAAGCCTCTGCACGGCAATACTTGTTCCAGGGATTATTATATGATTTACTGCTTATTTACCACATTTAAGATTTTAAATGGATCAAAAAGCCAAGAGTTGGGTATCATTCCTTCTGGTGATGAGATAAGATCTGGGCAGATGGTTCTTCATTTGTCCTTCAGGTTGTGGGGGGTGCTCCTGTCCCTTACAGCTGGCAAAGTCCTATGTTACCTACATGTCCATTCCCATTAACTTCTACATGGCTAGTGCATGGCTAGTCCCTCACAGGTGTTGGCAGGATATGTGGTAAGACAGTGAAATCATCCTATTCTCAAATTGTCTCATCCCAGTTTCTAATGAAAGCTTTTGGTATGAACTATAGTTTCATTTCAACAAGCAAGAAATATACCTAAAAATCCCACGCAGCAGCCACAGATTCTTTACGCTGCATCTCCCAGCAAAAGAAGAGTTTAAGAGTTTCTGCTGGACACGTGATGAGTGAGTCTGTGCCTTGGCCTGGGCTGCATTGAGGGCTGTGTCACCATGCCAGGCTTTGACACGGCTACAGGCAGTTTCAGCAGAACTCGTAGTTTGGATAACAAAGTTTTCTGATTTCAAATTAATGGGCAACTTTTAAATACCCAAGTAGAGGCCTCAAATGCATCAGATCAGTTCTCATATTTTCATTCTTTTCATCACAAAAATTTGCCTTTTGTGCGGTGATCTGCGCACCCTACTCCATAGGAGAAAATGATGACAGTCAGCTATTTCTTGGATATGACTATGTTTATTGGCAAATAACGTTCTCCTAAGCATGAAAATCATACAGAGCCAATTTCCCTTTTCATATTTCAACCCTGGCCTTCAGCTAGCATTCTGTCCAAAAAGTCGTTTTCTGGTTTTCTTTCTGACTTACAAACATGACTTTTCCTGTCTGCATGGCTTTCTGCTGAAATTCTGCCTGTTCTGTAAGTCACACACACATATAAACCCTGAATTAATTAATTCCCAGTGTTAGTGTTTATAGTCAGTCTAGTCCTTGGCGGTCACTACCATTGCTTTAGTTCTGGCTGAACAGTGGGACACTTAATTGTTTGCTCATTTAGTCTGAAGAGAGAGCAGCCAGCATAACCATAAAACCCAGAGAGAATTGTATGTGACCAGATTGAAAAACAAAGATATATTTGCTGGATTTCACCCAACCTCCTGCAAAACAGCGCTTCAGCAGTGCATGAAGAGGAGAACTGCCATCTTCACAGGCTAAAGGGGAGGCTCGATGAGTCTCTCGGGTGGAGAGCACAGATCCCCTGCCCCACCTGAGGGCTGACATTGTCCCCAGCTCTGCTGCTGCTGCCACTTACACAACCATGTAATTAAAAAAAAAGAAATAAAAAGGAAAAACATTGCAAAAGTAAAACACTTTTTAGAACACTATTTAAAGCTCTTATTAAAAAAAAAAAAAAGAGATGATCTTCTGTGTGGAAGTAGTCCAGTGAGAAGTCATGTCAATATACCTGAGGAGCATAGCCAGGCCGGGGGCACTGGGTAGCCTAGGCCTGAGTGGTGGGCATGGGAACATGTTAAGCCAAGCATTGCCATCTGCACTGAAATGCTTACATGAAACTAAAGAAGAGGAAACCCCTGGATCTTACTTCCCTTGCCAGTTTTGTGCCTCAGACTGCCCATCCCTATATTTCTGAGGACCACCTTAAGGCGTTGTTTAACATTATGAAAAGCATTGAGGTTCCTGAAGAGAAGACAATACCATTTATAACAGATGTTTGTTTACTTCTAATGCTTCAGGTTGTACATCAATGGGACTGTTTCTGCCTCTGCAGTCACTCTGTAAAAATAAGTGCTTCTTCTAATAAATGATTAGATGAAGGAATATAATTTGCATAATTACTTAATATCTATAATTTAGCATTTTCAATCCCCATTAACTCATAATTCATAACAACAATTTATTCCTCTGTACCCATCCAGTATTTCTCTCTCTGCTACAAGTAGCAGTGGCCTATTTTTGGCCAGCCCTAGTAAAGAAATTAATAGACTGACTTTGTGGTTATTTATTACTTTTTGGCCTTCTAGCAGTAACTGTGAGAGTCCCAACAGCCTGAAATCTGTCTTTTGACAGGTATAGATGTTGCCTTTTTTGTCTTGAGCTCAGATTTAGAGAAAGCTCAGCCTTCCCATTGTTGCTCTATGCTATCATTTTACAACAGACCTAAGTGTACATAGAGCTGCTAACATCACGTGCTGTAAGAGCACCTGTTTGAGAGCCAGTGGTGTCTCCCTGTGAGGGCAGCAGAGGGAAAATCTCTTCTAGAGAGCACTTCAGACCACCTCAGCTCAGGTCTTGATCTCACTTTTCCTACAGAGACTGCTGACTGTGGAGGAAGCATAGCTGCCCAAGTTCACAGCACCAATGCCTTTCCTTGCATGCTTTTTGACACCTGGAATCATAGAATGATTAAGGTTGGGAAAGACCTCTAAGGTCATTGAGTCCAACCACTAACCTTACACTGCTAAGTCCACCACAAAACATGTCCCTAAGCACCACATCTACATGTTTTTTGAACACTTCCAGGGATGGTGACTCCACTATTTCCCTGGGAGGCCTGCTCCAATGCTTGACCACCCTTTCAGTGGAGAAATTTTTACTAATATCCAATCTAAACCTGTTTTGTTACTAGAAAAGGTGTTAAATTGATAGTGGTTTTTACTGTAAGATATACAACAAAAAACTGGTTGACTCCTTCAGTCCAGCAGTATTTCTGTTCCAGTTGGCATCTCACTGTGGAGCTGCATGGGGCAAACATGGTAAACAAAGGCTAGAAAGGGCCTCCTGGGCAGTGTCCTTCAGGCACAAGGGAACAGAGCTGACTCCATCTGCTTTGCACTGCCTGGAGACGGTTATAGAAATTGGTACATTGTTCCCAGGCATGGGGACAAGAGCTGTGCAGTGTGGTTTAAACTGGTTGCATCCGTGCTGCCTTGCTGGTGAGACTGTGTTTGAGACAACACCTACCTGCTGCCTGAGTTTCTCCACCTGACAAACCTGCTGGATCACACCAGGGTGACATTTCTCTTCCTTGCTATTTTTTAATTGCTCATGAATCATCTTTAGTTAAGTTTAAGACAATGAGTAACTCAGTGATGCAACAGAAACTACTGCTCAGAATTCAACTCTTCAGGCACCATAAGTAAAGCGTGATACCTTTGATTGATCTATTGTCAAAATAGTTTAGAGCAGCATTTCATTTCAAAGAGTTTTCATTTATTTCTCAGGACTGTGGCATGTGGATTTCTCTTTATCTGATTGGGGAAAACACAGGTGGTGGAACACTCAGAGCTCACCTCCATGTGGAAATACACTGGAAGAGGCATTCCCCAATAACTGTATCTGATGCAGAACAGAGAGCTGTGACTATTATTCCAGAATAATTTTTTTAATACCTATTTTCTATGCAGCCACCCGGTTTCTGAATTAGCTCTGAGTAAGGATTAGAGTCAGACCAAAAAAGCATTCCTGCTCTGAAATAGGAGCATCCAGAGAAGATGTACGCCCAAATAATGTTCTGGAATAGCTATTTCAGAAACTTTCCAAGCACTGAGGAGCCCTGAGGGCATGCAATCTGAGGTCTTCCAGCAGCATGAGGGTGGCCAAGTTTTGCATTGCTGTGAAATCTTGGGTGGAGCAAGGAAAAGCTGCCACTACCAGCCCTTTGTGGAGCTCCTGGAGAAGTTCGATGTGCAGGGTTTCTTGCAGAGAAACAGATCCTGTCCTTGAACACACACCCTTAGCTCACAGATCTGAGTACACATGATGCCAAACAGGCCTATGTCCGTCGGTCCAGCCAGGATGTTTTAGTTTGACCTCCTCTCTCTCTCTCTCTCCCGTGTTTTGGCAGACCTGCAGTTACTTTTATAGAGTTAGCCCAAATACATACTGAATATACTGAAAATATGCATTTCAATTTCTGCTTCACATTTGCCCTACAATGTCTTACATATAAAGAGCTATTCTGTATCCCTTTTTTTAAGGCAAAATTTCAGTTTGGAAACTTCTCCTCACTATTCAAGAAAGATTGAAATAAAACTTTTATCACTGAAAAATGAGATAATTTTTTGAGTTTTATTTACTATATAATGAATGTATAAATGAGACTATAAAATATGTGCATATTCTTTTTCCTAGTTTCTTTTATAGAAATACAATTTCCTCTCTCTATTGCTTTGCAGCCTATTTACATATACAATCATAGCCTTCCTTTTTGCTAGTGAGTCAACAGTCATGCCTTGTTCTAACTATTCCTATTATTTTCTTATTATTGCAGACAAATATTAACAAGTAGGTATATATGTAAGTAACTTTATGTTCCTCATAGCTATGAATGCAACACGAAGTGTATTTGCATAACCCAAAACAAAAACGAGCTTATTTTTTAAAGTTTACAGTAGGTTGACCCTGGGTGGATGTCAGGCACACACCACAGCCATTCTCCCTTCTGCTGCTGGAAAGGGGAGAGAGAAAAATATAGCACAGAGTTCATGAGTTAATTTAAGGACAGAGGAGATCACTCACAGGCAAAACAGACTCAAACTGGGGATATTAATTGAATTTGTTACTAAAAAAATAAGAGCAGGATAATGAGAAGTAAAATAAGATCTTAAAAACACCTTCCCCCCACTCCTCCTTTCCAGCTTTACCTCCTCTCCCAGAGGCATGGGGAGGTGGGAATGGGGGTTATGGTCAGTTCATCACAGGTTGTTTCTCCTGCTGCTCAGGGAGAGGAGTCCTTCCCCTGGGGCTCCAGCCTGGGGTCCCTCCCACAGGAGACAGTTCTCTATGAGCTTCTCCAACTTGAGTCCATCCCACAGGCAACAGTCCCCCTCAAACTGCTGCAGTGTGGGTCTCTCTGCCACAGGATGCAGTCCCTCAGGCACAGGCTGCTCCAGTGTAGGTCCCCCACAGGGTCACAAGTCCCACCAGCAAACCTGCTCCAGCGTGGGCTCCTCTCTCCACAGGTCTGCAGGTCCCTGCCAGGACCCTGCTCCAGCACAGGCCTCCCACGGGTTCACAACCTCCTCTCAGGCATCCACCTGCTCTGGCATGGGCACCTCCTCCATGGGCTGCAGGTGGATCTCTGCGTCCCTGTGGTTCTCCATGGGCTGCAGGGGCACAGCTGCCTCACCGTGGGCTGCACCACGGGCTGCAGGGGAATGTGGGCTCTGGTACCTGGAGCACCTCCTGCCCCTCCTTCTGCCCTGGCCTTGGTGTCTGCAGAGCTGTTCCTCTCACATGTTCTCAGCCTGCTCTTCTCTGGCTGCAATTACAACTGTGCAATAACTTTTCTCTTCTTAATTGTGTTATCCCACAGATGTTACCACCATTTCTGAGTGGCCCAGCACTTCCATCCTGGAGCTGTCTGGCACTGGCTGTGCTGGACATGGAAGAAGGTTCTGGCAGCAGCTCACAGAAGCCACCCCTGTAGCCCCTGCACTACCAAAACCTGGCCATGCAAACTCAATACAAAGTTTTATAAAGTTTTTTTTATCTACCTAATATCTATCAGTTCATTTCATATCTACAAGATATATGTCATGTCTGAAGAATTTAATATAAGTGTGGTTTTGGTAAGCATGTAGCTACTTCACCTATTTCTAATGTTTCCATATTTCCAATATTCAGGAAGAGATTTCTGGGATTTTTTTTCAATTCTACATGTTTTCCTCTAGAAATTATACCGCTCTTGCTTTAGTAGGAATCTAGTAGCCTCTTTGCATCCCTGAATGCAGGCAGGCAAAACTGACCCAAGGAAATGGCCGATGGCATATCATGATGCTGGAGGGTGCTTACACCAGCGAGCCAACAGAAGTTGTTCTCCTGTTGTTCTTTAGGTAGGTGAGTTCCTTGATCCACTTCTCAGCACAGACATGCCAAAGGTCAAGCAGTAAAAGTAGGTAACAGAGTCCCAGGAGTCTCTGCAGATAATGGTGATGAAATATCAGGCAGAAGTGAAAAATTAAGAGTTTGCTAGGAAACAACTAGAGAACAAGCTCAAAAATATATCATTACAGAAAATTCATGGTGTAACTGCATCTTGAACACCTCATGCTCTTTTTTTCCCCACCTTGTACAGTGAAACAGGACATGGCACAGGAGATGATGTGTGTCTCTGACAATGTCTGACACGGTCATGGTGATGCCATAGAAAGCAAGAATGGAAGGCAAAGCATATGACGGGATTATGGCTCATTATTTTAAAAGAAGCAAGAGCGATGCCAGATTTGAAGAAAATCTTTAAAACCACAAATAGCATGGATGCAGGAGTTAGGGAGCATCCACTCTAATCATCAGTCAAAGTTTTGAATTAAAAAAGAAGAAACACTTTTTTGTTGCACTGGAAAATGGAAATGCAAACATGTATTGCTGCAGGATATGAAGGGCTGTGTTTTTTAATAGTTCCACTATGTAGGAGATTGGTGGAAGCTACAGAGAAGGTGTACTTGGAGAAACACTGCTCTGTATTGTAATATTTCTCCCTGAGGAACAGCTACCAGTGGTTGACAGCCAGAGGAGGAACAGACCTTTGCTCTGACTCACTGCAGCTGCCCTTTGTGATGAAAAACTGCTTTTCATTGGTGGCTGCACAAATCTTTGCTGCAGAAAAATGTCTCTAGATGCTACCATATTCTGTAATGAAGGATCACTAAAAGGGAAACATGCTTCATAATAATTTCAAAATAATAAACCAGTTTTGAGGCATCCAGAGAAAGCTCACCTATTTTAAAGATGGTGTGGAATAACCCATGTTTTTTCTTTAGCAAGTTTATCCAAAGTGGCCCCAGATGAATCTATGGGAAGCAATGACCCTACTGCTGTTATTACACAAATTACTATCAGTAGAAAGGGAATCTCTGTGCCTATGGTACAAGCTATTCTTTTCAAGTTTAATACAGAAACTAAAAGAACTCTTCTTCAAAGTTTATACTTACATATCCTAATTCTCCAAGTCTCTTCACTCAATCCTTCAGATGGCAGATATTAGAAATAGTGGGGGAGATGGTACATGAGCTAATAAAAAGGACTTAAACCCTTAAGCATTTCTTACATAGAGAACCGTGGCACTCCTTCATTGCTCTTGCACATATCTGTCTTTTCAGAGGGATTTCACACCGTACTTCTCATGGGGCATATCTTAGTGCTAATTTTGAAAAACACAGTTTGGCAACACCATCGTAGAGGTGAGGTTTCCCTGGCACTTAGCACCCTTACCAAAGCAGTATAGTGATAGTGCAGCAATAAAAATGTTCGGACAGAACACAGACCTTTATAAAGTGTGTCTAAGCAAGCGTTTGTGCGGAAATATGCCTGAAACTGCAAAGAGAACAAGCCTCTGTGTTTCATGAAATCCGTCTTGGAGATGTGGGATAGGAGAGGTTGTGTGGATGTTTGCTTTTTCAGTCACTGATTTCAGAAGAATAAAAGGTATCTGCCCAGTTACCAAGAGCATTTATATATATATGGTAGGAGAGTGGGAGAGGAAAGATTCCTGTTAAGTGGTTGGGATGATTACTACTTCCTTTCAGAGCAGGAGGAGAGCTCTGATCAGTGAGGTTTGGAGTCCAGCTTAGAGACATTGAATATTCAAACTTCATGGAGCTGCCTGTGAGCAGAGAGCCACTCAGCTAGGATAGTGGTCAAGCCACCACCTTGGATGGGTAAGACATCACTGCCTTTGTCACACTGCTTAGAGCCATCCCCCTAGTGCCCTGCAGCTCATGTGGGTATTATGACCAACGCTCCCCACTGGAAGAGGTCTCTTTGGTCCTCCAGGGAAAAAGACATTTCTTAATGGTACAGGGAGACTTCATAAGCTCTGAGAGAGCAGGAATGCAAATACAGATTGGATTTTGTTGCTTTTTTTTGACGTTCTGCTTTTTTCTATCCAGCACTAATTATCAGCATACTCTGAATGCTTTTTTTTTCTCTTCCTCTTCCTGCTGTAAAACCACACTCAGTGTTCTACACACTCATATAGTTCTTGTTTTGGTTTTCCCTGGAGGATATCCTGTAGACCTATTAAAAAAAAAAACCAACAAAACCAAAAACCACCACCACCAAAACCAGCGAACCAACCAGAAAAAAAAAAAAAAATAAAAAAATTTTACTTTGTAAAAAAAACCTCTTGTATTTTCTTTAGTTCCTGTGTGTAACCATGCCTTTTGTACTGAAGTAGGGTTTCAGGCTTTAATGAAATTCAAATGTAATTCAATTCAAATACAAAGTACTTCTATACCTCCACTGAAACTTTTACTGGCTTCATGCAAAGAAGTAACCTGCCTTGTTGGTTTGTGTCATCAAACTTACTCACTCTGGAAGTCTCAATCCTCTCTTGGCATATGTTCAAAGACACCAGAATGGCTCAGTTGGCTGGCACTGCAAAAGCATGGATGTCTATTCCTGCAGGAACACGCGATATTGAGCAGCAGAAATGCCAGGATGACCAAAGCTGCTGTTGTTTCTCAGTTACCTAAAAAATGCTAAATCTGAGCCTAGAAAGCTCTGGTCTGGTAATATTGGCTAGGAGTGCTGTTTTGATGACTTAACACAGTTATATTAACAAATTATACTGACAAAAAACATGATACTTTTTTTCCACCTTTTTGTAGCTTGCGAAATGATATTAAGCTCTACCAACAAATCCCACAAAAATGGAAAGGCTAAGCCCAAGGGGATCTGACAGGACAAGGAGGAAATATTGTACTGGTGTTTGGGATAATCTGGTGATCCCCTTGGCTTGGCTTGCTGGGGTATTTTAACCTACAACAAATGCATATCAGTTCCTCATTGAGTAGGCAGGAAATGAATGTGTGTGATGTATTATTACTGCTGTTAATTCAGTCTGAAAATGGAGGTACAATGGGCTCACTTAGGTGGTGTCATCCTCTTCACTCACCAGCTATCAGGCACTAGAGAGAAAGTAGTAAGCCCTTCACCGGCTCTTTTATTCTCCATAGAGTATTAAGCCTTGAAGGGGAGGACCAAATCTCAGACATACCTGTAAGGCAGGAGATTATTTTCTGTTTATTGGTATATAAATCTCAGGGAGTGCCTGTTCGGATGTTTGCACTGGCTGGATGCCTCCCGTACACATGATTTTCTGAAAGCTAATTTGAGCGCCTCTGCCTGACCCAGCATGGATGTGTGCCCTAGCCCAGGCTGTCTCAGCTGGGGTTAAAGGGTGGTATGGGGTCTCTTGAGGGCAGAAAATCCTCCCCCATTCATCATTAGTCACTGAGCATCCTCACTCAGCCGTACCCTGGGCAGTGCAAACAGAGACCTCATTTAATGCCCACCCCACGCACTGGGGCTAAAGGTACCCTTTCAACTATTTGGCAGGAAGGCAAATGGAGTCACCTGCTCTGCTCTGCTTCCAGCAGTGCTCCACAGCCTCCAGCAGTGCTTTGCTTTATGTTCAATCACTTACAACTGTGCAAAAGGGCAGAAAGCCCCCACAAGTATGCAGAAGGGAGTAAAAGGTTACTCCCACACTGCATTTCTTTCCACAAGCTACAATATTTACAGTGTGATGAGTCTGCTGACTGCAGCTCAACATTTTTACATTGGCAGTGAGTATTTCTGCCAGAGTGTTGCCTACAGTTGATCCAAAAGAATGAGATTCAGGGAGTTATTTCTCCACACAGAAAAAAAAAAAGTGTGGTTTTACTACTATTTACTGAAAGCTGTCCCATAGATCTTCCAAGGTGTAGAAAAGGCTAACTGCTAGAGGATTTGGGTGTTTCAGATATCCAGAGGTTTCAGACAGCATCTTCAAAACTGAATATCTGGGATTACCTGAATCCATAGCTAAGAATCAGGCCAGTTCTTTCCTGGTGCTCAGGGACAGAAGTATTCCCAGCACTCTTTCAAGATGGTGACATCTGGAATTTTTCAGCAGCTTTTAATTCCATCCCCTTTAGGTGTGTAAACATGGATTAAAAAAAAATAGTATCTACCTCTGATCACACTTTTTTCCTTCCTTAAATATGCTAAAACAGTCCTCCCTTGTGCTCACATTTATGGATAAACCCAGCAAGTTTTCAGAAGAAATACAGAATTTGATTGAAGTGGGTCACTGTCATTATTTTCATTATGTTGGGTCCCTAACACAAAGCTCAGAGTGATAGTAACAATACTGTATAGTTCTTCTGTGCCTGTAACTCAGGAATCTCAGAAAGCATTTCTGAAACATTGAGCCAAGTAAAGAACGTAGCACATCTATTCATATTTGGAAGGCTTCTGCTAGGTACGTAGTATACCAGTTTTGCAAGTGAATGAACTGAGGTTTGGTAAGAATCACAAAACAAAACCGAAATTTAAACCGGAGATAAATTACTGCAGTAATAACAATTAAATAAACACTTCTTATTTTGTTTTTGTCATCTGAAATTTTCAATTTCGGATGTTTGTTTATTTGATTTGCTTTCTTCCCAGGACTAAGGCAAGCATTCTTCTAGGTTTGATTAGATTTAGATCTCTCTCCTGTTCTAGCTGTGTAAGGAAGCAGAATGAGGTGCTATATAATACTGAGGATCTGATTGCACTGCTTTTCTCTAGCCTTGGTTTCAATTACCCATTTTTTTCAGTTTCTTTTTAACTCTTCTCACTTGTCTTGCACTTGTGCTTTGGCTCTGGAAAGCTGTGTCTCCATGTGCTGCCAGGTGCACCCATGCTAAGGAGTACAATGTGGGGAATTCTCCTGGGCGGTGCTGTGACTGTCTGACAGACTGCAGGGTTGGGGTGCTTTCTGTGGAAACTGAGGTGCAGGGAAGGCATGGCTGGTGCACAACTCTGGAATGAGCAGCTCAGGTCCACTGCAAAATCTTGGAGGTCAGGAGCTCTGCTTTGCAGATCTAGACCCGCAGACCTTTAAAAAAGCCAGATTCACTGTCCTAGTATTTACTAGGATGAAAAACCAAACAGACAAATAAACAAATAAAAATACCAATGAAGTAGCTTGTATCACCAGAAAAAAATGCATTTTTACTAATTGAGTGATTCTACGGAAAAATACATACAGAAGAATGGCTCATCTGTGTGGGGTTTTTTTTAATGAGGTTTTTTTCCCCTATAATCCTGTGCCATTCCATACACAGATCAACATTTAAGTAAAAATGGGGCCACACAAAGCTCTAGGATCTACAGTTTTAACATTTCCACCTTGCTCTGTTACACTGCACTTGGATATAACAAAATTTTTTAGCTCACTGAGTAAAGCTGGCCACTTTGGATGTCACTTTTTATGCCATACACAGCAATTTTGGACTGAATACAACATTTACCTTTTTACTTTTTTTTTGCTTTCTACAGGTCATGTCATAACCTTAGTAACACACTTACTTCTTTTGTTTTACTGTGTCATAGGTTAAACTCTTATCAGCCAGTCTTTTCAGCAATTCCAGTTCAGTAAGAGCTCACTAAACTTCAATTCAGTTTTCATCCACAACGTAACATCTTCAAGCCACAACTTGCAAATCGCGCTAAAGGACTCAAATGCTATGTTGCAGCAGCCTGGTAACACCAACATAGGCACTGGCAGTGCTAAGTCATGAGCTTTAGATTTCTGTACAATAGCTTACAATGAAATGTCTCATGAGAAGTGGCTGAGGGAGTCAGGAAGAAAGTTTTGAATACCAGTGTTTTTCTGTGATGAAGAAATCTTCGTTCTGTTAGAAACTGCATTTTTTCAGGCACTGTAAATCATTCTTCCATGTGAAAGTTAAAAAACTGCACTTTCTAGGAGACAAATATTACCATAAGACAGCACAAAACTATTTTCTTTGAATATTTATGCAATTTATAACATTGCCTACTCATAGATATCTTGATTATTCACAGGTGGAAAATATAAAATACCACGTAACAAAAAGGGTGATAGTAATAAGCATGAAAAATTTCTTACAGATTA
This sequence comes from Rhagologus leucostigma, assembly GCA_013397725.1. Classification (NCBI taxonomy): domain Eukaryota; kingdom Metazoa; phylum Chordata; class Aves; order Passeriformes; genus Rhagologus; species Rhagologus leucostigma. The sequence continues at coordinate 397,708 of VZTD01003765.1, read as the reverse complement.
TTTTAAACTTAACAGCATACAGATTCATAGCACAATATCACATTGTCATTTTGACAAAGGCATAAAAAAGCTAATAAATGTTCCATTAAATATAATACACAACTTCTTTTGTTTTACGATGGACGGTAGTTTTGTTCATTCTGTGGTTGAAATTACAGATCGCTGCAATCATGGACCTCCTTCATTATCCTGAGTTTGCAGAGTTGGGTTAGGAAGTGAAACTGAATTGTCTTCCCCTGGTACTACCACTGGTGCTACTGGTGGTACTCATGCTGTTAACCACTGCACTGGACTACCCTGCCATGTGTCACTTCATCAAGGTAAGCAAATTTACTGGCAAATTACTGGTTTTTACCAGATAAACTGGTAAAAATGACCATTTACTCTGCAATCAAGATATTTTCTGTTGCTTATCTAATTTTGTGAGCAATGTCTGCCTGCAGAGAAAAGCCAGTGTACCTGGAAAGATGTAATTCTACAGGAATAGGAACAAACTCCTCCATACAAAAATGTGGGCTGTGGAACTACAAGGAACCCATATTCATTTAGGCTGTGCTGGATTTCTGGAGTGCAATTGATCATAATCTGCATCTTCCTAGTAAGCATACCTAGGAATTACCCGTGGGAAATGCAGCTGCCCTGCCAATATGGGTGGATAAGGAGTAGTCACCATCTAAGTCACTCTCCAGCTGTGTTTATACAATTTAGACATGGTGCTTCTCATCTAAGATTATGCAACATTATTAACTTCTCCTGCTTTCAGAAAGCAATTAAAAACCCCCATAAACAAACAAAAAAACCCGTATCTCTTTTGGGCATGAGGTTTCTTGTAGCTATTCCCTGACTCATATGCATTAAAACTCCTGCTTGGGATAGTAGTGAAAGAAAAAACCTAGGTTTTATTAATGTTACATTAATTTTTCCACAGACCCTCAGGAGAAACGCCACTGGCTTTTTTCATAGAAGGGGGTCAACACTAGGATGGATATTTTTATTGAGTAAATCTATTGATTCTTATGCTAGTGTAATTCACATATTTACTCAGGCATTTCCCTCCAGGCTTGTTTAATGGAGAAAATCTGCATATACGTATGACCGGCAGAGTTTCTTTGGACTTTTATGTAATTAGGTTAAGAAATTTCATTATTTTTTGCCTAGTTGTTGTTACACTTACTGTCAGAGATATTGTAATGGCCAAGTCTTCAAAAGTTACACAGTTAAATTATGCCTCCAGATCTCTAAAGAATACAAGGATCAAGTAATTAAAGAAAAATATCTAACATTTTATTCATCCAAGTACATGCCACCTAAAAAATTCCCATTCTTTCTTGCAGTGGTGGTGAACAGGCACATGACCTCTGCTAGGCAGAAACCAGATGTTTCTAGAAACATCATGAAAGGAATTCCTCATTTTTGTGGGCTCAGGTCCTGCCTGTTGTGGAACTTTCCTCATGAGGACTACTTGTAGTGGGTTAAGATGGGCACACTGGTCACTGAAAAAGCTGGGAATTGATGTGCCACTGTTGGGTCTCTGTGCTTACTCCTCACCCATCAGAGGGCATCACCCTTCCTGCATCTCTGCAGGCTGAAAAGACTTACTGAGGGCCAGTCAATCAAAAGCTCTTTGAAGGGGCTTAGCAAAAATGAGATTGTTTTCTTCTAAATACTGGGCCGATGAGGAGGTAAGGTAAGTGCCAGCTTCCCATCTCCCAGGGAAATCCAGGGATGCTGCAGAGCAGAGAACTTGCAGATGCTGTACTTAGGGAGCTTGCTGTTTAGTTTAAACTGTGATGAAAGCAGTCTTTCTGGATTGCAAACTAGATTTAGCAGAGCACCAGGTATCCAGATCCCAGCACAGGTTAATGCAATGTGCTGCCTTCCCTCTGAAATTACCTCGCTGATAGGTTTTCATCAGTGTACACAAGAAAGATGTGGTGCAATACTACATCAAGCTGCCAAGCCTTTCATTGCAAAGAAAACAAAAGAGGGCCATTAAAATTTATCATGTACAAACAGATTAATTTGGTGGCTTAGCTGAGTTATCATGTGCCATCTGAAACAGTTCAATGCTTGCCTTTGAAGGCAGAGGCAAACTGATCACCTGCAGGCTCCTATGCTGCTGAACTCATCCAGACACCTTGCACAGGACGGCTAAACCAGATATTATTTGCTTTGAAATTTAAAGGAAACTTTATTTACTAGGTATTTCTTAAGCAAAATGCAGGATGACTGACTTTGCACACACACACATAATGGCTGCTTACCTTCAAGATGAACACTGGGGTAAATGTGGAATTGCCAAATCAAATACGAAGTTTTAAAAACAGTTTTGCAGAAGCAGAATGATGAGATTACAGCACTATACAACAGCACAACAGACACAATACAGGACACAGCAGGCAATGCCATTTCTAAATCTAAACATTTTCCTTCATAGGAAATGTAAGTTTATTCATTTTGATACCAATCTTCACCTTTCGTGAAGCATATGAACTTCTTGATTCCAAGTAACTGATTTTTTTTTTCTTTTTGTTGTTTGCAATAGATATAAATTCCTGACCAAATGGAGAACTGTACTTTATAGTAAACTACCATGTATTAAAAGCAAAAGGAATTATTGAAAGTATATATTGAGCCTACTAAATTCAGGAGGAAGATACAGTGAAATTTCAAAGAAGTTCGTGATTTTACAGTATAACTGTAATACATGAACATGTAAACTCATCAACAGTGGATGAAATAATGGCAGGGAGAGCTATGAAAAAAATAAATTATTTTTAATCTGCAAATTTAAGTTACAAAATTCTCATGAGAAATAAGTACTGGTATGCAAATATTTCTACAGAAGATAAACTCTTCTAATTGAAGCCTTTCCTAAAATCTCTGAACTGTCTAAATAAAAGTAAGCTTCTTAAAGCATAAGCAAATTCTCAGCCAGTATAAATCTCTCCAGCTTTAGCCTAAACTGAATTCCTATATTGGAATAAACCCCTTGTGGCTAAAGCAAGCTTTATATTCTCTTACAGCCAAACATAAGGGACATAGTCTCTGTTACCTGGCCTACACTAAGCATAACACACAAAAAGCAATGTAAGCTTTCAGAAAGTAACTCCTTCACCTCTATCTGCTTTACAGTAGACCTTTCTGTTAAGTAAAACTGAGCATGTTGTTAGTGAACACCTGGGGAAAATTTATTTGGATCTAAATTTTAGGCGCTGTAAAAAAGGTTGAAAATCTAGATTATTTTAGACTTACATCTCACTGGGGATTCGTGAAGGAAATTGTAAAGTAGCAAGCTGCCAGTGTCCTTGGAGATCCATACTGGCTTTACATGCTAGTGCCTTGAGAACAGCAAAAAGCAGCAAGTGATTGGTGAAAACCTGATGATTTTGGAAGCACTTTGTTTTTGAGTTCTGCTTTTAGAATAACTAAATGCTGAAAAAACTATTGTCATCGAAGCTGAGATTAGAGACAAGAAAACCTTAATGATTCTATGATTCTATGGAAACTGAAAAGACTCAGCCATGTAAACTGTTATACAGGTTTTCTAAATTTAAATCATCTATACAACTGGATAAATAATACCAAAACAGAATTTAAGACCCTGCTCCAACATCCACTAGAGTTTTTATCTAATTTCAAATTAATTCAAATATTTGATTAATTAATTTCAAATATTTGTTCAGGAACATTTTAGGTAAGTCTCTGTCAAAAGAAATGGGGCTAACCCAAGGTCTCCTTTCAGGTTAGGTACTGCTATGATCAAGAGGAAAAAGAGATGAAAAAAAATCACTCCTTTAACTAGGTTTTGAATCAACTGAAGTGAATCTTTCTCTTGTGAAATTTAACTGGATAACAAAATCCCTTTTTAAATACTGATCTCAAAGGCACAAGAGAGAAACCAAGAACTAATCTGATAACATACCTCTTTAGATTACATTGATATTTCTACACTGCACATATGCAGGCTTTTTCCTCTCCCTTCTGTATGAAGGTTTTTTGAATTAAAATACACCTCTGCTAAAGTCAGGGAAAACTTTATCAATTACATCAATGAGGTCAAGATTTCAGCAACTTGGTCTAAGCATAGAAAGAAAAACACAACTCCATCTTGCATCATTAGCCTGTGCGTGGGAACTTTTTTTTTTCATGCTAAAGAAAATTAATTGGAATGGCAAATACTCTAGGCAAATTTAGGCAAATGCCACTGACTCCTGCATACTTTATTAGAAAACTAATTAATAATCAAAACTGAGTAATAACTTCTGTAGAAATATTTATAGCTCTCTTCCTGACTCTCATTATCCAGGACTACAGCAGTCTCCCATATTAGCATGTAACACCAGCCTTGATTATGTAGAAGCATTCAGGAAAATGATCTGAACCACCTACAGGTGTGACTTTGAAGTGTATTAGTAAAACTGGCTTTAATCCTGTGTGGACACTGCTTCAGAATTAAAGCACTTTTAATTTAATTTTGCATATATCAAAAGCAAAGTAAACAAACTGAAATAAAAGTCAAATCAACAGTAAAACTATATATGTAAGGAGTAAACATAATTTAATCCACTTTTTAAAGACTTACAAAGTACAGTAAGCAAAATTCTTAATTGTGAAATGCTTTGCTCTGAATAAGAGATTCCTATGCAGTTTTATTGAGATGACAATAACTTGCATTAAAATTATTTTAAATTTTCAAATTTCATGAATAACAAGGGTTTTTTTCTACAGAATTCCATGGAAAATATATGGTCACAATTTCATGAGCCATAACTCTAACTCCATCTGTTATGCATTTGGGACAGTTTGGTTGCTTAGCTAGTATTTATACTTTTTCCAATGCCATTCAATCTTTTAATTTTCTCAGTGCCTTTGATTGCATTTTCCATAATATGCTTCTATACTATGTATAATTCTGTATTTCCTTACAATAGAAACCAAGTACATTTCTCAGATTCTGGACTCCACTGGCATTCTCAGAGTCAGAGATTATAGATTGCCAAATGTTTAAAAGGGCAGGAGATTATGTGTCTGTATCATATAATAACAATAACACTTGAGATGCTTAATGGGCTGTTTGGACTTGACCTTTATCCTTTTCCAGCAAGAGAAAGTTAAGTTACTGTAAATTCCATCATCCCCTGAAGGTCTATGCTTGAGCAAAAGCACACCTGAGTGCTGGGCACCCTGGCTGGGGCAGAGATGGGTGGAAACTAAAGGGTTATTCAGATGGGCACAGGGCTGTCCTGCAGTGACATACGGGGGAACTTTTTGCTGTGGATGGTACTGTTCCACCGATAGGAATATGACCAGGTGACCCACATACTGTTTCCCATCATGCTATTAACATTCCTAACTTCTGCTGCATAAAAGCAAAGTTTTCTGTGTGGTTTTCTTTTTCATTACATTTAAAAAGAAAAAAAAAGAAAAGTAAATACTTTTTATGGAGAAAAGTTGAATCCATAGTGAAAACTCATGGAACAAAAGTCCATCAAGTTTTTTAACACCAAAGATGCTAATATAGTCTCTAGAATAGCAAGCTGATGCTGGCAGGACATGCCATGGGAAGTAAAACACTGAACTTGCTCCATGCCTTGTTTCTTTTCAAACATCATCGGCAGAGACAGGATGCTGGGGCAAATGGACTTTTGGCCTGATTCAGCCAGACTGAAACAAGTATCCCTTTACTGTTCCAGAAGGATGTTTGTCTTTTAGCAATATTGCTTCTCATTCCTTGGTTTGCATCTCTTCTGTATTCCTCACAAACCTGGCTATTGCTACAGCTGTACAATAAACAGCCTTACACCTTCCCTTCTCTCCAGCATGAGGAGATTCACACTCTTCCTCTGCAGACAGAAGCATGGTATTTAGGTGTCTTCACAATTTATGTGAGGCAATGACTGCCTGCCCGCGATTTGGGCTAGCAGTGGAGAAAATAAAAAGTATTTCTCAAATGTGAGGTTTTCATATCACATTGATCAATGCAAAGCAATAGAAAGCAAAACCACAATGGGACAATTGCTTTGAGGGAATGGGGCATTTTGGAACTGGAAAATTGTTAGGAAATATATAAATGAGGCAACATCTATGTTCCTAATCTTCTGTAGGCTTGATAAAAGCTTCGTAGCTTTGGGAAGGTTGTATCACTTGGATGAGAATAATTTGAGGTTGTGATCTCTTAAAAAAATGTATCTGTAGACACACAATCCGTGACTACTTGTTGACAGTTCTGCAACAGTACTTGTTAGTGTAGATGTGGAATTGGAAAATAAAGTGGGCTTGTGGATAAACAGCAAGAACATGAAGTCAGGATGTTGCTGCTTGTTTAATAAAAGATTTGACAGAGCTTGCTAGAAAATCTGTATTTTTTGGCTTCCAGCATACATAGCGCTTTATAATAAATCATGATTTGTTGGTTTATTCCAGTAATAGAAAACTTTGAAAAAGAGGCAAAAAAAGGTAAGCTGGAGTTTCCAGCTATGAAGATGTTTTTTGACTAATATGTTGTCAGGATTAATTCACTAATATGTAAGTGAATACTTTCAGATCATTGCACTGAAGTTGCACTACAAAGGAAGTATGTAATTTGTGTTCTCACATCCGAAGCCCATTATTAGTATAACAAATAAAGACCATTTTAAATGTCAGGGAAGAATAGAAGTTACAAATAAACAAAATTCTGTCTTAAATCATACATGACATATAAAAAAGCAGGCTTGCTCACTGCAGAACAGTATTTCATTCTTGCCTAGATTAAAGAGTATTTATTCTTCCAACACATTTTCATTAATGATCACTTGAGATGTTTATAACACAATGGGCAGTAAACACAAGACCTATTCATCAGTCTCCTCTTGGTTACAGCCAAAGTGGCCTTTCACGCCACCATGAGACACAAACTCAAAGAGGGTATCCTGCCAACTGCATCATCTGCTTCTAGTCCCTCATCTTCTCATGCTGACAAAGAGAGTGCTGGTGGGCAGCAGTCATGGCTTCCCTGGACACATTCCAGGAGTGACTGATGTTGTTGGGGGCTGCCCTCCTCCAGTGCCCATCAATCTACTTTTGAATCTGACACACTCACACATTTTCCTTTTAATCTTTTTTTGTCCTCTGGAATCACTTCTTGGTCTCCTCGGATTTCTTTTTGTCCTCCAGCCCTTTCTGCTCAAAGGCCTTGAAGGTTCGGTTATGGTTGGGCTAACACCTGGCTCTAACAGGGAGAAAGACAGCTAACATGGTTTAAACACGACTTAATTAAAACTTTTTTGCTCCTTCCTGCAGGGTCTAGTGAGAGCTTATGTGCTCACTGCATCACTGAGAAATACTTGAGGAATAATTGGTCCCGGGAGAGTCATATGCCGGTGCCTTGAGATTCCCCCTTCACATTGAGTAGTTTCCTTTGTTATCTTCCCACTGCTGATGTTAACCAACAGAAAAAGCACTGAACTGGAATGCTTCTGTAATATTTTTCTTTGCCAATCCCTTTTTTCTGTCCATCTTTTTGGAGATTTTTTTGGTGTCTAATGGCCTCACAATTCTCTGAACAACAAGAGAACTTGGAGGTGGGCCTTGCACTCTTCAGTGTCCTTGTGCTGTAAATTTGGATCAGAACTACAGGTTAGAATTGGATCTCCAAAGAAAACCGAGGACATGTCTGCTATAGCCTAAGCAGACTCCCGCAGTCCAGAGATACCACTCGTGGTCAGAGCTGCTGCTCTGGTAGACAGCTGTGTGGGGGCAAATCGGTTCCCCTTTTCCCCCCCAGTACACCTTGTTTTCCTCAGTTAATTGTGGAACTACAAAACAAAAGGCCCCACCTGCAGAGCTTTGCCTGTTTGGAGCGCTGGTATATCCATGAAAATATCTCAGGCTGAGATCACCATTCCACCAGGCAGAGAAGGCCTGAATCTGCAATCAAAGTTTTACTGTTGACTTAAATAAAATTCTGGGGAGGTTTCATTAGTTTTAACTCTTTACTACTCCTGCAAAACAGATCACCAAGTACTCTAAAAGAGGATACATGTTTGATTACATTTACTCTTCTAGAGTGAGTCTGGGCACACTCATGAGAGTATTCTCATGAGTTGAAGCTCATACTCTGTGGCTTAAATATTCAAAAGTTAATCTCCCAATTTTTCGTTTTCATTAGATTTTTGGTGATTAAAAGTTGTAAATGAACTAGATTTCTTGAAAAACAGTTTGTGATCAACATAATATAAAATACAGCATGCCTCAAAAAATGGAAAATTTCACAGACTTTGGATTATGACATTTCTTTCCTGCAGACAATGAAATTTTAGTACTTGCAATCTTCCAAGTGCACTTCTATCCAGTGTACATATTGCAGAGAACAGCACAGTTTCAGGTCATTTTATTTTAACTTTTTTGTGTCTAGGAAAAATTTTTGAAAAGACTTATGAAAAAAAAAGTGATGTAATATCAGAGAGGTTAGGTAGTGGTGTGCTTTCTCTAATATTCTATTTCCCGTAGAGGTCACTGCCAATTTGATGTACATTACAGCAAGAAATCCTGCAGTGAAAAATAATAGAATATATTTTCATTTTATTAAAATCTAGCTTGTGAAAATGAGCATATTCCTTGAAATCTGAGGCTAATACTATTAGCTTTTTTCGGCTTACTTGTGCTACCTGATGTTCTTGTTATCCTCATGAAGTTCCTGTTTCTTGAATACAACTTCAATGACATTCTTTGTAAATGAATTTGCACAGTGTGCAATTACACAGTTGAAAAACAACTATTTCCTTTTTCAGTTATAAATGCATTCTCTTTTGTCTAAATGGATGCTTCCTTGTTTATATCTGACGAGAAGAGGCAATTCTATTAGTTCTATCCACCTTTCCAGTCTTTTTCTGTGTGCATTTATTCCATTTCCTCGTATTTATTTCTGGTTTAAAGCACAGTGTTAATCTATCTTCATAACAGTATTTTTCCATGTCCAAGAGTCTTTGTCATCAGTTCTGGCCTTCTTCTGTTTTTGCTATGTCATCCCTGGGGACATAAAATCTCTACCATAAATCATAATGACAAACTATAAATTAATTTAGCATGCATTTGCACGCAATAATCTGCTTCCTCTAGGACTCTTGGTATTTCTTGAACTGACTTACAGTTGATTCAACCAGCTGTCAATTTTTTAAACAAGTCTATTTTCCAAAAGTATTTTGCTTTTCCCTCTTACACATTTTCTTTGGACAAAGGTCTACGTTGACTAAGTTATATGCCAAGCCACAAGCAGCTTTACTATACATGTCAGTATTTCAAATCAAAGTGGTTTTGTTATCAATAAGAATGGAGTTTGGCTAGAGACAGAACATTTCCTTTCCCTTGTAGGGTTGGACCTCACCTTTCTATTGGTAAGCCTTAAGAATTTAGAAAAGAAGGTTAAACCATCTTGGGGTGTTTTCTGGCTCCTGAACCAGCTATATTTACATTTTTTTAAAATGAAAATTACACTAAAATCCCAAAAGAGTAGAATGCAACCTTTTTCAAATTGTGTAGAGCAGGTTTTCTGTAAAAAATGTGACTTAGGCACCTATGTATATATTAGTGAAATGTAAGTATTGCATTTGAATGAGCTTGGACAGTGTGATGACTTGCAGAACTCATGAACTATAGTCATCCAGAAATCATACTCCTAAAAACTGTGTATTGTATCACATGATATGTATTTTCTCATACATATCACATATGTTTGAACTTGAAGTTGGCTAGGGAACTGCTAGGAAGCATGGGGGAAAACACGAAGAAGGAAGTTTTGCCCTCCCTGAACTCTGGTACTACTAGTTGCTGAACCTTCCTCCCTTTCTGCAGTTCAAAAGCTACAGCCCTGGCATTGTTTATTTTTGTGAACTTTGATACAGTTATAGGTAGATGTCCACAGCAAACACTCCAGAATGCTAAGATGAAAAAGGCAAAACAACAGAGTGTTTCTCTCTACAAGTCAGAAAGGGAGAATAACTGAGATATGACACCTAGGCATTTAAACTTCAATGAGATAAATTCCAGACTGGGACTCTGGCACTATCAGTGTCCAGAAAGTGAAAAACACATAGGGGTAGGAATCCAGGAGAGGATATATAGATACTCCAGTGCCTATGCTGTATTCTGGCACAGTGCTATAAAGACAGTTTTCACCATGAAATGGCTAACAATGGGCCCCTGCAGGGGGAGGGGGATGTCTCCCTAATGCTTGTGGTGTGTGCCTAACACTACTGGAAAGTGGTGAATCTCATCTTGCTTGCGGTGGTCTCCAACAGCCTGGCTAAGTCCTGAGTACCGAGTGCAGCTGAGAAGGCTGGCAGTGGTGGCAGCAGTGGTGGATGTGTCATCTCCAGCACAACCTGGATTTGGTTTTGCTTCTTGCTTAGACCAGCAGCACGGCAGCTCTCTGTTCAGGCAGCCATAGCAAGGTTAGTCTGTCAGGAAGGGTGACAAACCCCCTGCATGAGATACTGATTGTAGCACAGATGAGTGAGAGATGCCATGAATAGTAACTGGGATTTGAAAGGCAAATGCTGAGAGCTGTTGGGGTGGATCCAGTACCTGAAACCATTGTGCATATACCTGAAAATCTGGTAATATCCAAAGGTCCTTCAGCCAGGAGTCACTGAAGTGTGCTAAAGCCACCAAGTGTCATGGAGTTACTTGGTGTGATAGAGGGATCATCTCCTTACTGCTCTTTACTTTTCTCATTTTCACACTCTGTCTCCTGAGAGCCTGGTTTAGGCCAGCAAAAGAACTGCATCCTTTTCTCTCCTGGGTCAGAGCTTAAAGTAAAAGAGGAAAGGAGAAACGCATTTTTCAGCAGCATAATGTTTTGCCAGGTCATGAAGTGCCTGCTAAAATCATGTTGTCTGGCTTTGCTTTCGAAACAGCTCAGTCCTCCTTGGGAGTCAGAGACAAAGGCTGCATTTTCTGTTACTTCTCTCACTTTTTTTTCCCCAGCTCTGCGCTCCCTTAAGGGAGGCAGGATCAGAGTTCAGAAGAGGAATCACCAATTTTTTCTCATACTGATATTTATAAAGATGTTCATAGCATTTTAAATAGCACACAAGAAGTTTCTCAAACAGGATTTCACAGCTTTCCCCTAAATACAACTTAGGGACACATGACAACATAGTTTCTTAGAAGAAGAAACTTTATATTTAAGTGTTTTGTATTCTTTTTTGCCCTAGGCAGATCCAGTTGGCAGATGTCAGCTTCTTACTTTGGAAAAACAAATTTTATTAGTTGTATATAATTAATTTTAAAAGGAAATAATAAATTTATAAGCCCAAATCTGTAGAACAGATCATCAGAAAATAATATTCTTCTCAGAAGAATATGAGATTGTGCTCAGCCATGCCCTGGGGTCTTGAAGATAAATAGAAAATGTGAACTGAAATTCTCCCCTCTCTAAAGTCAACTGGATTGATTTTCAGTGACCAAAGTAAAGCCAAGTTTTCACACTGAAGTTCAAGATCTGAGGAGAAAACCTAAGGGAAAAAAAATCAAAATTAATAAAAATAAAAAACACCAAAGGCATGTAGTTAATTTTGTGTGTATTGGGAATGCTGTGTGAATTTCTTAGTGAGACCAAAACTGACCAGAATCATAAGTATTTGCAGGATTTAAGCCTAATGGTAGAGTTGGTGTTTCAGACAGCCGTAAGAAAAATAGCATAAGGAAGGCATTGGATTAAAATAGTAGGGTCACATGGTGACTAATAACTTATTTGATCTTTTCAAGGTCTAAATACAGAACTGAAATCAAATAAAATGGTTGTTTTCTACTTAGCGTTACACAAACGTGCCAGTAACTTAAAAATATTTTTGTTTATAAATTTGAGAGAGTGAGAGGTTAAAGAACTAGTTATACATTGACTTGGCCTTCTAGAGGAAATCCATGCTAAACCTGATCTGTCTTTAATAACCGAGAATGTGTTTTTGTCTCCTACCCTCTTGAGATTTGGTTAATATTAATGCAAGCAAGATGTGAAAGGAAATTCTGTGCTTCACTTTTTAGTAGCTTTTAGTCTTGCAAGAGAAGAGATTGGAAATGAGATAAAGTAGACTTTCTTTGAAAATTTATGTCAAAACTAAAGGTTTCTAGACCCCTTCAAACACTTGTGCACTTGCTTTATGCTCATCGATATAATTTTGTGAAGTACATTTTCAAGACAGAGGGTTAAAACTGCACTGGTGTAAATTCTGTGGTTACAGGTCCAAGTGAAGTGAATGTATCTTTTGTGGAGCTAGCTACAAATTATAGTTAACTACACAGCATTCCCAAGTCATTACAGAAATCCTGAATCAGTACAAAAGAGAGTTTATAGTTAAAACTATGATGCCTCTGAGGTTAGCTTAGTACGTAGGACATATTATGACAGAAAAAGTAGTTCTCTCATTGATTTGCAAATCTCAAATCTGTGGGTGTCCTTATGCCACTGATGGGAGCTAAAGGCCTGCAGGAGCTGGTGTTCCTGCCCTGGAGTGAACCCTTTTCCGGTTAAGCAGGTAGGTGCACATTGCAGCCAAAAACACCCTCAGCGAAGCATTGCTGCTGCTCGGCCCCGAAGGGATCAGGCAGTCACAGCAAGACTTGCAAGTCTGTCACGAGGGATCCTTGAGTGTTACGGCCTTTCACTAGTGAAATCATAGCAGTGTTAAGCAAGAGAACAACCAAAAATGGTGTTTTAGAATAGTTTCCCAGTTCTTTGGATATCTGACCGTAACTCACAGATCAAAATAATGGATAAAGGAGTGCTTAGGTGGGGATTTTAATGGAAAAGTTTCCTAGCAAATCTGTCTGAAAACTAAGAATTGATGAAAATACCAGCTGGTACACAGGGCATTAAATCTGGATCATTCAGCCATCAAACTGGGAGCTCCTGGCACTCACTGGACTCCCGCTGGATGCACCAGGCTTTTCCACCCAGGCTGCAGGGCTCCATGCGTCAAGGGGAGCAGGCCCGTGGTCCAGGCTGGGGGGCTGTCTCTGCAGCCTGCCCTTCCTCAGAGGCAACCCCGGTGACCCGCGGGGGTACACGGGTGGGTCCATGGGTGAGTAAAGCAGCAGGTACACTGGAAGGCACACAAGTGGGTACACGGGTGGGTGCACTGGCCGGCACATGGGTGGATATACTGGCAGGCACACGGGTGAGTACGCTGGTGGGTACGCTGACAGGCACACGGGCAGGGTACACGGGTGGGCCCGCCAGGAGCATTTGCAGAGTTGTCGGGCCATCTATGGCGCTCTGCAGGTGCCGCTACTCCCAGCACCCAGACAGGTCCAGCTTCACCTCACAGTGCCCCGCGTTATCCTCAGAGACATCCTGCTGCCACCGCTGGCCGGGCAGCGCCATCCGCACCCTCCACAGCACCGGCGCTCGGAGGGCCCTTTTCCTGCGGACCCCCTCCCGTGCCTGCGGAAGGCTGCGGGGCGAGGCGGGGTGCTGCCGGCGGGCCCGGTGCTGTTGCCGCGGTGATGACGGGCAGCCCCCCCTGCCCGTGCCCCCGCCCCGCAAACATGGCAGCGGCGGCGGTGGCGCG
>VZTD01003765.1:318916-384147 GCA_013397725.1 Rhagologus leucostigma | reverse complement strand
GGCAGCTCCTCCCTCCGTCCCTGCCGGCCGGGAGCCCCCGGCGGGCTGACAGCCCTGCCGAGCGCAGCCGCCCCGGCCGGGGCTGCGGAGCAGCGCCCGCTCCCGCCTCGGCCCGCTCGCTGCCGGGACGCAGCGGAGCCGTCCCGCGCCCGCCATGTGGAAGCTCAACAAGAGCAGCAAAGTTCTGCTGGACGACTCGCCCGAGGAGGAGGAGACGCGTCCCCGCGGGCCGCCGCCCGCCGCCGCCTTCGCGGCCCCCCAGGTAGGAGCGCGGAGCCCGGCTCGGAGGGGTCGTGAGGCTCGGCCCCGCTCCCGCTGCCCTCCTCTCCGGCGGCATGAGTAATCACTTTTCCCACCCTGATGTGCCGGCAGGCTGGCCCTGGTCGGAGCTGGGAGTGTTTGAGCGGATCGTGCGACTGTCACCCTGTTTTTTGGGGTGCTGACTGGCCTATCCGCCCCTGCTTTCCTTCCAGCAGCCGGCCTCCGGTGTTGCTGGGACTTGCTGTCCTTCATTCCAGTGGCTTCATACCGCAGGGTACTTTCTCTTCCAACCCTAGGCAGAGGTACTGCAGCCCATCTGTTAAGCACAATACATTAAGCAAGGATGTTTTAAAACATAACTTCATTTGCGCGTTTGTATAGAGCACTGATGTTCTGGCAGGACTGCTTTTTTCTATGGTTTCATTAATGGTAGTTCACTATCTTTAAATAGCTGCAATCTTGTTTGAAAGCTTTTGTTGTTAAGTGATAGGTTGAATACCAACAGTGACCTTCTCAACAAATATAATCTGAAAGGAAGGGTATCAGTTGAGTATCAGGGAAAACAACTAAAAAAAGTGTTTGACTTGCTTTCAAAAACTTGGTAGCAATTAGGCGTCCATCCAGCTCAGAAGCCTGTTACACTGCCCAGTACAGCTTTGTTGCTGATCTTTGTTGCCACAGAGTTACTTTAGATACTGAATGAGAGGTTCTGAAGTAAGCAGTTGCCTAGGGTTGCAAAACAGTGAGGTTTCTTTTCAAAAGATGGTAGTAAAGCCTACCCATCTTTCTACCCCGTGTTTGTCTTGCCTATCTTGCTGAATGAGCTGGAGAGTGTCTGGATAAACTATCCTCACCTTGGTTGTCAACACGTGTGGCAACTGCTGAAGAGCAGCCTCTCTCAGTCACAGCAGTTATTCTCTCCATCTTCCAGGAGCCAAAATTACCAGTTTGGGGGTGCAAGTTTTACTTGCCCTTGCCCCTGCACAGTAAACAGTAGGGCCATAGCCCTTGCTACTTCTTTGACAGTAGCAGCTGTGAAGAGTCATACGGATGAATAGGATCTCCTTCTGTGGGAGAAGAATGGACACTCATTTTGGAGACATCCTTTAGAGGAAGAAGGGGGACTGTGGGGTTTGAGGTGACCTGAAGTATCTCCCCCAACCTCTCATATAACATCTAAGCTCTGTCTCCTACAGTTCCTGTCCTCAGGGGCTTGTAAACTTCCACTGTTTTCACTAAGCTTTTGGCTTGTACTATCATAGCCTTCATAGACTTGCTCACCTCCTGAAACCCTCCTCAAACACCAAAGGTCACCAAAAGCTTCCAGTAAATCCCACTGACTCTTCACTGCTCCTCTTCTCTACCATTAATGGTCCAAGCCCCCTTTGAGGTTCCTGACTGTAGCCTCCCAGTCAGGAGAGGATTCTTCAGACTTCTGTCCAGACAATTCTCCCAGCCCTCTACTTTAGCAACACAGGCTGGAGTTTGTTTATTTTATTTTGGCCAGCCCAATTGTCTTTTACTGTCCTGGGCCTCTGTTCCATAAGTTGTAATCTCAAGTTACAATGGTGATGACAGTGATTTCTTGTGCAAATGGTTTGCATTTTCATCAATTTTAAGAAAATTCCTTTTCAACTCCCAGTGGAACTGGGATGCTGCTTTTGGTGTTGGGGGTGGCAGAAGGAAAAATAAATTATTCTAAGTCACTAAAGGAACTATTCTTGAAGATAAAGGATTCAGTAAGGTTAGCACAACTGTAGTGTAGCTTGGCACAGAGTCTGGAGTGAAGATCATAAGCTATTAGTTATTTTGCCTGTTAAAATCAAAATCTTTTCAAAGAAATTCAACACCCTGCCCAAAATATTTAGCGATAGATACTTTAGAGTTTATGTACACTTTAAGGAAGAATAGACTATACAGAAAGCTCTGACCCCTTGATCCACATTGTAATTCTAAGGGCAGCTTTTAGGTCAGGTGCAGGTACAGTGTATCTAAAACATGGCTGGGACAGGTGTCAAGGGAAAAGCATGAGGTAACCAAATGCACTTTTTCAGCTTGTTGTAGCTGATCTGGTTCATGTTCCTTGGTTTTAGTATTTGAAATTTTTGATGTTTCATCAGATCCTGTTTTTTTTTCTCCCAATAATATGATTGTAAGAGAGTGAAATCCAGTAATGTGTAGAGGGATTTGGTAATGATCTGCACTCTCTGCTGCTGCATCCTGACCTGCATCAGCCAGCCCCCTGGCTTTGGAGGACAGAAGCACCGTGAGAGCTTGGAGGAGTTATGGGGGCAGTTCTTGTGGTACCTTAGCTGTGCATGAGTTTGGCTGAGGAAGATCCTCAGTCTGTGTATAAGTTGTTACAGTACAGCCTGCTGTGAATGAAGGGTTACCTCATCAAGAAGAGGAGAATCCAGGACTTCCCTAATATTTTATCGTTAGAGCCAAAATCCACATAATTACTTTGAGTGCTTTTTAGTAAATTAAGAAGCCCAGCTTCAGATCTCATGCAGAAGTTGACTGTTAGATTTCAGTTCCTTTTCTGATACATCATTTGGTAAAAGAGAAGATGAACCAGAGTCATTGTGTTTTTACTTTGATTTGTGGTATGTTGTTTTCCCAACAACCATCTTTTGTCTTTATTTTCATTTTTAAAAAGCGAGTGGGAAGAAAATCCTTAAGCTTCTACCATTCATGCTATAAATAAGGCTGAAACTTTTTACTTCAAAGGCAAGAAATTGGTAGTCACATCTATGTCATTAAAGCAAACCACGTTGAAATTATTCCAGTATAATGAAATGTTAGTGCTGTATATTGTTTCTTCAAAGCTGAGAAAGAGTGAAGGAGTTCTCACTGTGCAACCTAATAATTAGGACATTGCAGTAGCAGACAGCAACAAAGAATTAGTGTACTATAAGTTAAAAAAAAAAAGCCCAACACAAAAAAACCCTTTGTTATTCTAGAGCAATTTTAATCATCCTATTTAGATATGGAAGCCTGATCTGGGCTTAAGCAGACACTTGAATTTGTAGAAGTGCATAGTTCTTAAATAGAAAAGCTTAGTTTTCTAAAAAGAGAAGTTTTGACAGTTATGGTTTTGTTATATGGTTATACAGAATGGTTTGATTTTGTTCCAGGGGAGAACAAAAACAAATTTTAGAACATGAAAATTGCAAGGGAGGGAACTGTCAGCCTCTGGCCACTTTTTAGCAAAACCTTCTGCATACATTCAAGTACTTTGAATTGTTAACACTTATTGAAAATAGTAAGGTGTTTCCTGAGATAAGAAAGACAAGTAAATTTTGAAACAGTACTTGTGTAAATAAATGTGTGGATTATTGTGAGGTTTTTTTAGACCAGACAGTTTTAGACTGTATCTTAGAGGTTAATTTTAATTTATGCTTTGAAGCATAAGTATTTTTAATTTATGCAATGAAGGTGCTTTATTCACTTAAGTTATAATTACTGCATGAAGGTAACTTGACATGCATAAATAGTACACATGTGTAAGATGAAATTAATGTGCTTCTTGTGTGTGTCTCTGAAAATATGCTAGAAATGTACAGTGGTGCATGCCAAACCTGCATTCAGTTTGGAATATAGTCATTATATTTCAAACGATAGTTGTATTTTTGGAAAGGGAAAACTGCTGGGTTTTGATTTCTGGAAGGCATTGCTTTGGCAGTTGTGCTATGTTCTCTTTGATGCAATCCTACCATCTAATCAGTTCTCAGAGATGTCAATGCTGTGTCAATATCGCGTGTAGCTCTGACGTAAAATGGCACTCCACATTAAAATACATCCGTATATTAGGGGAGAGGATGGGTGTCAGGCTGACCTGTATTACCTAATGAAACTCTTGTCTTTCATGTAAAAATATTTCAGAACCCTAGCCTTGATCTCTTCTCCCTTGTTGTATTTTTTGTTATGTTCAAAGAGAATATGTGCAAAAACATGTTTTATGCTGAATTTTGTTTAGACTTGCTCAGGATGTTTGAAGGTGGGTATACAGAATTTTAGTTATCTCTTTTAATGAAGATGTTTAAGTGTCTGGTACAATTTTAATACTGGTTTTCATCTTGGAATGAGTTGAACTCAGACAAGCCCTGCAGAAATGGGTGGGAGCTGAGCAGCATTTCTTATGTTTTACTAATAGGTTGAATAAGGGTATTTTTTAATTAAAAAATAAAAGTAGTCAGTGTTAATCCAGCTAATGCCTTTCCTTCACTTTCCTAGCCATTTCTGTGTTTCTCAGGCTTTGCCTACAGTACTCTAAGAATCCCATCATACCTTCTCCTCTCTGCTAGCCTGGTTTTTTCTTCTTCATTAGAGTTGTTCTTGTGACATTTCAGTGGCATTTTCCTGGCTAAAATCCATTACCTGTATTCTGTCATCATTCTTGAACATTAGATTGTGGTACTGTCAGCAAAGACTTTCCTGAGCCTTCCTTGGCCTGCCTTTCTTGCTTTTCCTCCTTTTTGTCACATACCATCTTGCAGCAGCTTCTTGAGTGGGTCCTGTTTCTTTCTCACAGTCTTTCTGGAGCTGTACAGAGCTGACACAGTCTTTTGGGGCTTTATGTAAGTTTTAAATCCTTTTCATTTTTGAGGTGCTTCACTTTTTAACTTATACTGTCATTTTTTTACACAGTTGACTGGGATCAGATCTGTTTCTCACCTCTTATCCCCTCTCTGTTGGCTTATTCTGACTCTTAAAAGTCTACAAAGCACATATTGTCTGACTGGTCTCCTACTACAGACACCATCAGTATATATTTTTTTCTTTCAGTCAAGCCTGTAACCTGCAGGTTGTTGGTGGTTTTTATCTACTGTGCAAAAGAGAATTTGTATCCTAGACTTTACTGTTGTTTCCTCTATGAATTCCAGGTCAAGTCTGCTTTTTTTTTTTTCCCTATTATTATTATTTTTCTTGCTGTCTAGACAGCTGAAATCCTTGTACAGACCCTCACTTCCCATACTGATGGTGATTACTTCCTTTGCAGCTTCTAATACCTATGCTGTGGTTTCCCATCCCCTAGTTCCTGCAAATTCCATTGCTGATATTAATGTTGTTGCTTATGGCGTAAAGTTTAAGTCCTCCTCATCCTTCAGATTCCATTTCTTCAGCTGGCCTCCCTTTGTTTCAGGACATTTGCATTTAAATCTGTCCTTGCTTTCAAGGTTTTTCTTAGTACATCCCCTTCCTCTCCCCATTTGTCATTTTTATCACTTCTATCTTTCCTCGAGCCAGTTCTGCTTTACTGGCTCTGACTGCCTGGGTTTGCCAGCAGCAGCCGTGTCTGCCCTCCTTCCCTCTAGCCTAACATAGAATTATCCACTGTCCCTGATCCACAAACCCACCATCTTCTCCTCTACAGCACTGCTTGAGATCTGCTTTCCCCAAGTTATTTGTTGCATCTTCTTGGACTTTTGTGAGGTTTCTGGAGCCATACTCTCCTCCTACCACTGCTGGACTTCTACCATCAATATTCAAACTAAAATATAATGGGTTTTGAGAAAGAATGAATCATTTTAATTTTTTACTGTTAAAGTAGGTTTATAATGTTTTCCTCGCTTTTATAAAAGCTCTTTGCCAGATTGTGTGAGGACTTCCATAACATAAGTAGAGTTACTGGAAGTTGCTGAACACTTTCCTAGGTAGACTGTCTTTCAGCTCTATCACCATCAAAGGCACATTTCCAACAAGTTTTGCTGCTGGTTCTCTGTGGAGCTTCAGGAAAATGTCTGTGTGATCACTGCACGTGGGATAAAAGCCACATATCAAAAGGAAGCTGTATGTGTGCTGCTGAACACTGTAACAAAAAATATATGCATTCAGCCTGTTTTGCAGAAACTGTACTAGGAAAATATGGCCATTACTCATCCAAGACCTTTATTGGAGACGTGTAGTTTAATGGCAAACTCCATGACTGAATAAGAATTGTATGTCAGCTACTGTCTTTTGAATTAGCATCTATTGGTTTGTTTTCTGGACGAGGAAACACCAAATATGAACTTCTACTATGGCTAAGTTGTTAAAAATAATTGACAGATTTTCAGTTGGAAATTTCATCAAAATTGAAAACTTTACTGGAATAGTGGAATTGTTACAGAAATTGAATTAAAATTGATTATCTGACCTTCTTTGTTTCAGCTTTGACACTGATGGTTTTTTGATCTTAATACAGCTGTTTCCATTTCATGAAGCATATTTGAAATATTATAAATTAGCTAAAACTAAATTCTTAATGACATATGATCTTTTTTAATATTTTAAGGTGATCAATCTTTAATATTCTTCCAAAAATATTTCAGAGAAGCAAAGTCTGAGTAAGATGTATTATAACTTCTTACTACAGAGATGCACAGTAATGTGAACATTTAATAGAGTAACCCTGTGTATTGATATAAAACCAGAGAGCATAGGAATGTGGTGTTCCAGTGTTTCTCTTTGTAATGCCAATAAGATGCAGAACTACAGAAGTATTCTTGTGTAAATACTTACATTCTGAAATTAATCTTCTCTAGTACACTTGGCCATTTATATCAATTGACAGTAAAAATATGGAAATAATTTAGATATTCTGTTTTAAAATGTAATGGAATGTGAAACAATAACTGAAGTGGTTGAATGAAACTGAGTTTGAAAATGCTAAGCAAGTTCTTAACAGTTGTGGATACTGAAAAAAAGCATCATCTTTATTATTAATAGTGAATAAATTAAAATTATTTGGAAGATGAAAACCAGTTTTCCTATGTTTTCACCTCTCAGTTGTTCTGGTGAATACTAGGCAGTTATGAGAGACAGGAGCCTAGAAGATGGAAGCATTTTTAAATATGTTGGATAGGTTGTCTCCTGTATCTGAAGTAGCTACCCAGACTTTTTAGAGTTAGTGCAGTGAAATAAGTTCTTTTAGAAATGATCTAATGAATTATATTTTAAAAGGAAGTTTCCAAATTAGTGTTGTCTATGAAATATATGCCAAAATTAAAGTATAATTCTTCATCACACTGAGATTTTACATTTTCTTTTCTTTATAAACGAAAGTATTTTCAATTTTGCTGAAGACTGGCAGAGGAAACTTGCAGGATAGGAGTCACTGTCACAATTTAGTTAGTTTATTGTCATAATAAAGATGTTTTTTCTAAGTGTAGTGAGCAGTCTGGAGTGGAAAAGTATTGTTTACAGAAGAGAAAAATGAATTTAAAATACAAAATTACTCTTAAGCAAGACTTTAGAAATGCCTGAGTTAATACTTTTCATTGCTGACATTAACAGGAAATTTTCAATTTACGCCACCTGCCCAGATGGCTGGTTTGATTCACTCATGGCTTTAGGGACACACAAATGGAAGATTGAGATCTAGCAGTAGATGAAATATGGATGAGGCTGATCACATTATCTTGATCTCAGTCTAGGCTATCTCTGCCAGAAATGAGCAGAGGCAGTTCACAGTTCAGCATTGGAGTTTTTCTGCTGAACGCATAGCCTCATGTCCAAGAAGAAAGTGATGTATGACTGAGTAATGCAGCCTTTATTTGTTGAAATTGAAAGCCTTGTTTTTCCTTAAAGGCATGTTCAGTTTTGTGTGGGTGTTCAGGTACAGTTCAGCTTTGTTTTTCAGCTGTATTAAAGGAATATGTTGAAAGCAGTAGAGTTGTTTCAATGCCCATTTACATTTGATCACTGTTGCATCAATTTCCTGACTCAGAAACCATACATCCATGCACTGATTTTTTCCAGGTGTATATTACAGGTGCAGCAAAAAAGAATGAGGCCAAATGCCACTGATCTAGTGATAACTTTCTTCTTACTCATGTTTGAGTGTACTTTGCATTGTTTTTGATTCAGTTCTAAACTTAGATGAGCAGAGTGACTTTTGCATTAATAATCAGCTATAGTCTTGTTTATTTCATTTTACATTGTATTAAGATCCTTCTCAAACCCAAGGAAATATTTTCTTTTGTTAGCTGTATTTTAAGATGGTGATCTGGCAGTGTGATCTCCTCTTCCCAATCTGTGTTCTTTCTGGTGAGGCTGTATATATATGTAGTTGTTCTGCTGTTTGGTTTGTAATCAGTCTTTTGGGAATCTTTCCAGCTTCAGAGGTTGACTTTCAGGTTTGTGATTTCCTGAGTGATTTTTTTAAAATTTTTTTTTAACCTTCCCCTCTTCTATCACTAAATTATTTAGTATGGTTTGTGGAGTACTGGAAATTATGTTGAATTCTTCCCCGGAGTGTATCTCTTCAGGTGCTGTTTGTTTTGGGATTTTTTTCCCACTTAAATGATACATTTGTGGTACATAATCTAATTTGGATTTACAAGCATGACAACCTAGACTTTGTATTACACTCAGTCCTTGATGAGATGTGATGATAGGTGGAGAGAATGCAATAAGTCAGTAGAAGGGTGAGAATTTGCTCCAAAAGGACCTACTCCATTAACAATAGCTTGTTTACTCTTATGTTTGCACAACTAATGTGTGTGTGTACGATAGGAAGCTCCCACAATTGAGTAGAGAAAATCGATAATATACCATTTTACTTACTAGAGCACAAGAAGGGCATGCAGGACAAAATGATGCTATTATTTGCCTTAACTCTTTGATGTTCAACATTCTTCATCTTGGCCTGAATTATGAAAGTGAATGATCTAAAGAGACTAATTAATTACGTTACCACAAAGGAAGCTGAGGGAAGTAGATTACAATTTTGATCTCTGTACAAAAAGGTTTGTGTGCTAGTTGAATTAGTCCCTTGAGTACCTTATGGTTTGCAGTATGTCCAACAAAAGGGCACTTGTTTCCTTATGAAAACACGCTGTGCATACCAACCTTCCCCTGCCAAAACTGGAGGGCTATTCAAGTTGCTGATCAGCATTTCCCACTAGCGTTAGCATTTAGCCACCTAGAAGTATCTAAATACTGTAACGTAGTCCATGTTCTTCTTTTAAATTGAAGTAAAACAATGAATTGTCATAACTGTAAACCAACCAGACTAAAACATACTGAAATAATTTGTAAGTGTTCAGCATCACTGTGTGTTATATAGCATGATAAAGAGTGAAGATGAGCTTTTTTACATGCAGCTGCACAGTAGATTGTCCTCTAAAGAAAATTGATAAACCAAATCATAGGCTCCCTCATCTCAGAATGGTAACAAAAGTAGAGAATATGTATCAAAAGAAGGGTGTACTAATGTGTATCACTTAAAAATACAAATTATTCTGTGGGTAACAAGGGAAGATGGATTCTACGTGAGCTCTCATCTTTTCTCTTGGGTTCTTCTCAGTGGTGCCACACTTCCCCTCCCTCCCTCTGCTTTTTCCCTCTGTATTCTTTTTTTAATACACAACCCATGCCTCCTGCAGGGTGCACAGGTCCCTCCCTGCCATGTGGGCCATGGCTGGCTCTGAACCCCTATACCTGCTCCTCTTACACTCTGTTCTTGCTGTGTGGCATTAGTGTGCTTCTCTCTGCTTTCCATGAGGATGGATTTTCCACAAAATATTTTCACATCTGGTGTATTGAAGATGGCTGAATTCAAACCTACAGGCTGTTTTCGAACAGTGTAGGGGATGTGTGCATGGACATCACAAACATTCTGCCATTGTCCAAGTCCCCTTTTTCTTCAGCAGTGTATTTAAAAGGATACTATGAATACTTGATACCTCTTCTGCCCCAAAAAACGTCTTTTAGGGACTGGATTCTCACCAGTTTCTTTCTTGAGGGTTTAATATATTTCAGTCTTTGTATTTAATCTCTTTAACCTTTGTGTTGTCCACTTACCATCAGCCTGGGTTGCATGAGTATAGTTGCTGCAAACTGGTGTCTCACTCCTTAAGGAGTTACCACTTTGTATAACCATGAGTAGTAACACTCTATTAGTACAGCAACACTGTCTTAGTTGTCCCTTTTTTAAAGATGCAAATAAATACCCCTTTTTGTCTACTACTTATTGTTAATTACATCTTTTGTTGACAATGGTATTCACATTTTATTATGCTCACCTCCTAACCCTATAAGGTGCTTGTTGCATCTCGTGGTTTTCACCTAAAAACTTTCACTGTGAAAATGCCTTGCACTCTCGCTTCTTTGTGCTCAGTCTTGCTAGAGGCTGTATGCCTTCACACTCCATCTTTTCTCCTCCCTCTACTAGAACATGATGTCTCTATGCACTTTCGTATTTTTATTTTCCTTCCTAAGATACTTGGAGAGCTGGAAGAATTAAAATGAGAGGCATTATTCCTTTGGA
Organism: Rhagologus leucostigma; assembly: GCA_013397725.1. NCBI lineage: Eukaryota > Metazoa > Chordata > Aves > Passeriformes > Rhagologus > Rhagologus leucostigma. The sequence goes on along the minus strand of VZTD01003765.1, from coordinate 373,631 downwards.
AGGTACTAACAGTGTCTTGTTTGTTCTGGAGACAGCATGGTTGGTTGTTGAAACTGATAGTTGTGCAGGTTCTGGATGTCTGAGAATTTCTCCTCTTACCATATTTCCCCTTGGAGCTTTCCTAGTTCTTGTTGATTTTTTTTTGTTCTTGGGAAAAATTTGGATAAATCAGCTGAAGTATTCTCTAGCTCATCCCCTGTGTCCTAGCAGAGACTCCATCATGTTAACTTTAGGACTTTGCAACTTTATCCAAAAGTTTGAGAGCTAAGAGTGTTGAGGGGAAACAGGGAGACTTCTGAATAGTATGTGTGAGCTGTTTCCATTTAAAACATTGCCAATGTTTCTCTTAAAAGTACAGAAATTAAAAAGCCAAAAGGGGTGGAAGAAGTTGAATTTAATTTTAGACAACTACACAAATCTTAATGTTTTCATTTTTGGTACCCCATCTATAATAATATCCTCCTATGTTAGACAGTTAACTGAATTCGGAAGTTAAATAACTTGCTGCAATCCATGTTGGATGATAATACGAGTTCCTGACTTTGTGTTCTACCCCAGCAAGCAAATCTGGCTATCTACAACTCACTCTATTCCAACATACAAATATTATTGAACTATAGAGCAATGGTCTTCATACTCTATTCTAGAAATGCTCTATCCTTGTCCCTTGTAAAGTATTGAATGTAAAGTAAGTGGAAACATTAGTGTGTAAATAAAGATAAATATACATATATATAAATATATATAAAGAAATATAAATAAGTAAATATAACTAAAGAAAATGCATGGGATTTGAAGCTGGTCTCTCAAAATGAAGCTGATACATCTGGGTCCCCACATGGCTAGAAACATACATAAGACTCTTGTGCTGGCTTTCTCACCTTTCTGATGCTGTTAGCAAAGTGAAGAAGGCCTTTGGCAATGAGTAGGAGCCAGGATAATGAGTGTTTTAGGTGTCTTGGGATATGTGCACATGGAATGCATATCAACTCCTTAGCCTTTACTTTAGTTGAAAAGGAAGGAGTCGATAAATTTGATTTTTGAAACAGTAAGTGGCTGATGTAATCAAAATATGGACCAGAGGGTATATTGGAGATGTTGTGAAACAGCTGCTTCAAAGACACTTTCCACTTTTCTGTTTTATTCTGTTTTTTTCTGAAACTGGGGTTAAATATTTTCGGTCATATGTAGTTGTTCTGGTTTGTACTGGGGACTGTTTGTATTTGGAGTCATACGCAGAGGAAAAAAAAAAGGTAACATTTATGTCATTAAAACAGAGAGTGAAGAAATTGAAAATTGCCTATTTCCTGAATTCTGTGTCCCACTTCCTTTATCTTTGGCCTCTGAAGTACTCCCAACAATGATCTGACTTGCCATGTCTCGAAGAGAACATTGATAGTAACAGGATGGCCTGACAATACTGACATAGCGGTTTAATTCAGAGATGGACAGAAGTGGTTCCCTACTGAATAACCTTCACAGGCATCTTTAGAACTCTAGTTTTCTTCTGAAATCCAGAGCTGTGAATGGAGGGGAAAAGAATGTGGAGGAAAATCTGTCTCTGCCTTAAGGAAATGTAGAGCTTTTTAATGTGAAGGAGGAAAAAATCCTGGGACATTCCTGCCCCCGCCCAGCCCACAGACAATGCATAAACCATCATCTAGTACAGTATTCAGAAACTCAGTGCAGATCCAAAAAATTAAGATACTATCATTAAGATAAAATCAAACTAATTGTACTAAATTTTTTTGATGCAAGAGTGTTTCTCCCGTTGTGGTATGGGGTTTTTGGTTCTGTAAGGGTTTGATTTTTCTTCATTCTAAGCGTAGATTTGTATTTTAGTAGTGGTGTTCACTTAGTTTTGTGTTGTAATCGTGTTTTGTCAATTTTCTTTTATGATGTGCTGAATAGAATAAAAGCATTTGTGAATAGTCTAAAATGTGTCAGTGCTAATTGCCAAACCAAAACTGACTATGGGCCTTTTTTATCTTTATCCTTTTTTTTGAGAATAAAGACCAGCTTCTTCATGATGAAATTTCATCTTCAGTGTCACATCTTGCAACAAAGGTAAATACCTGTTCTTTGAAAATGTAACATGTAATAGCATATATATCTTTCAGTCCGTGTATGTTAGAAAGCTGCCAGTTTTTCATGGACAGCTGATTAGCGATTTATATAGTTCATTGATGATTTTATAATTATATATGATCCTTGGTCATGGGGTCCTCACTGAAGTAATATTAGTAGTGCAGGATTAGTTGGAAAGCTCCCTTATATCCTTTTATTAATGGGGACAGGAAGGTGTCCTTATTTTTTTCTTTTTTCCTCCCAATGATGGCTATTAAAACACAAGATGAAAATAAGAAACCACAGGAATAACTGAAGGCTAAAGGAGCGCTAAATCCTAGCTGCAACTGGCAATAAAAACATGAAAAGTAGAAGAGTTTGGGGTTGTTTATTCCATTATGTGTCATTCCACTGGCTCTCTGACCACAAGAGGTTAAGGATTTTATTTCGGATCTCTTTCAGGAAAGAGAAGTAGGCATGCAAGTTGAATTTTTTTACCTTGATATGTGTCCAAGAATCTTCTTTAATGTTCTTAAAATACATTAGCAGAAGATGAAAGAATTGGAAGTTATTATGATAAGCTAGAGCTTGTTTTGAAATTCCATAGGTATAAAGAAAAGTATATTAAAATAGGTTCATTAGTGTAATAGGATACTTTACATTAATATGTATAAACTGAACATCTGTCTCTGTTACTTCTTTTTGTTCTACTTCAGATGCAGCATGATTTTCATTGAAAATAGAAGTCAGATTGTACTATACCTTTTTCTACCTTTTTGAAGAAATACATTCTTTTTTATGAAAACATATATTACCATATATTTTATACCAGATGATAAATGTTTAGGGAGAGAATCTTCAAACAAATATATTTTATATTGAAACTTTTTTTGCCCCTTTCTTAGTCATTCAGGAAGGCTTGCTAAGTGTGCGTTCTGACTTAAAAAACCAGAAATGTCACCAGGTAAACCACTGAGCTGCAGTATTTTTGTGTTTTGAAGTAAAACCCTCTTGTCTTAAAAATGTATTCTCAAGAAAGCATCTTATCTTTCTCATCTTCTCTTTCTAAAAGAAATTCTGTATTTTATTTGGCTGTTGTCTTAGAAGCTGTCAGTACAGTGATATTCCAGAAGTTCTAAAATCTTTAATATTCTAATAAAAGGCTGATGAACTGCATGTGTGGCCTTTCCAGTACACACATATCATGAATAAAATAGTCTCCATGTTGAAACAATATGGTGAAGAGCAACAAAGTTCTTGAAGAAGAAGGCAATGGATGAATAATGTGTGTGCTCTTCAGGGAGACAGCCTTCCCGGTCTCTTAAAGCCTGAGTTTTCCAATGCCCATTAGCAGAGGAAAGCCTTTGACCTAGGTTTGGAGGTCTAAAAGTGGGAGCTAGTCCTAAAGGCTGGAGGTGGAGGTTGGAAAATGGTCTTAGATCCTGCTCTTGCAGTAAGCTACGCACTGAGCACTGAGGACAGGCTAATTGCAGTGCTGAATTTTTCTAGTTCTCTCATCACAGCTCTCTTGAAAGGCAGGTTTAGGTGGTTAAAAAGCCTCATGACATCTCAAACTGAGGAACTGTCAATGCTCCAGTGGTGCTCTCCAAAATGCAGATATCTGGAACCCATGTTCACACTCTGCCTGGACGTATGAATTAGAGAGTAAGTCCTAGAGGAGTGACTGAGGGAGCTGGGGGTGTTTAGCTAGGAGAAAAGGAGGCTCAGGGGAGACCTTTACAACTGCTTTAGCGAAGATCATAACCAGGTGGTGGTCGGCCTCTTTTCCCAATTAGCCAGCAACAGACCAAGAGGAAATGGCCTCAAGCTGCACCAGGGGAGGTTCAGGTTGGACATCAAGAGGAATTTCTCCACTGAATGCGTGGTTAAGCATCTGGGCTGCCCAGAGAAGTTATGGAGTTATCATCCTTGGAGGTGTTCAAGGAACAACTGAATGTGGAACTCAGTGCCATGGTCTGGTTAACCACCTGGTGTTCGGTCACAGGTTGGACTTGATGATCTTAGACATCTTTTCCAACCTAAATGATTCTATGATTCGGCCTCTGCAAAAATAATCTTTGTGGGTCTCACTGCTGTGCTCACCTTCTGAATTAAAAGTACAGTGGAAACTTCATCTGAAGTTGGTTTTAGGCCAGATTTTGAAAAGAGACAAAGTTTTGGGAAACACAATAGATCAAGAACCTTCATGTGAGCAAATCCATGGAACCTGATGAGATACATTTGTGGGTCCTGAGGGAGCTGGTGGAGGAAGTGGCTAAGCCACTATCCAGCATACTTGAGAACTTATGGCAGTCTGAAGTTCCCACTGACTGGAAAATGGAGAACATAACCCCTATTTTTAAAAAAGGAAATAAAGAAGACCAGGGAACTGCAGGCCGGTCAGTCTCATCTCTGGCAGGGTCAGGCAGGGTCATGAAGCCCATCCTCTTGGAAACTATACTAACGCTAAGGTAAAATAAGGGGGTAATTGGTGACAGCCAGCATGGCTTCACTAAGGGCATGCCTGACAAATTTGATGACCTTCTATGACAGTGTTACAGCACTGATGAAAAAGGGAAGAGTGACTGATGTCATCTATGTGGACTGGCGCAAAGTGTGTGCACGATATCCATGTCTTTAAACTGGAGAGACATGGATTTGTCAGATGGATCACTCAGTAGATAAGAAATTGGCTGTATAGTCAGTTGCAACAAATTATGGTCAGTGGATTGATGTCCAAGTGGAGGCCAGTGACGAGTGACATTGCTGAGGGGTCGGCATGGGGACTGGGCCTGTTTAACCATTATTGCTGGGGATGTGGACAGTGGGATTGAGTGCACCCTCTGCAGGTTTGTGGATGGCATCAAACTGTGTGGTGCAGTCAACAAGCTAGAGGGAAGGGATGCCATCCAGAGGGACCTTGACAGGACAGAGGTGGGCCCATGTGAACCTCATGAAGTTCAGTAAGGCCAAGTGCAAGGTCCTGCAGTTGGGTCATGGCAGTCCCAGTCACAAGTACAGGAAGGGTGGAGAATGGATTGAGAACAGCCCTGCTGAGAAGGATTCGAGGGTGTCGGTACACAGCGAGAACCCTTGGTCTGCACACCAAAGGCTGGCTGACTTGAGAAAATTGCCTCCCACCAACAATACTTTAATATCTGTAAGACAAATTTGGAGGGGAGTTGGTTTTTAAATGTCTGTTATCTGTCTTCTTGCATGTTATGAAGAGGTTCCCTATAATGTGGGGAGAATGCTTCTTTAATTAAAGCTGACTGGCGTTTTTTTAACTGTTAAATGTTGCGGTGGGAGGTTTCCTGCGGTGGCATGGCATGCCACAGCCTTCCCAGAGAGCGCTGCGGGGGTCTCTTGGGGAGAGCAGCTATGCCGCATCCCGTAGCCTCTTCCAGGCTCCCCTCGCATGCTCCGGCTAGCTGTAGGCCCCACAACATGGTGACGATAAAGGAGGCGAGAAGGCTCCTCGCATGGGGACTGCAGAGGATCTTTACTCCATGGTGACAGGCTGATCCCCAGAGGCAGAGAGCCAGCACAAGGCTGGTGCCCAAAGGCAGAGCAGAGAGTAGAGAGAGCACATGGCATCGGGCCTCACTTTATCTGGGGAAGAAGGGGTCGGAGAGAGCACACGGACCAATGGTCTCAGGGCACAGGGGTGGTACATGGGCAGAGTTGGGTTAACAGAATCAATGGGAGAAACCTGAGGGAGTGGTTAGGGCTAGGGGCGGGGAAGGGGGGAGCTGTGTGGAAGGGGCAGGCAATCCAGTAAGAAAAGGAATGGGAGATACAATACCACAGTTAAACAGTTAGTTGTAACTTCATTGAACTGTAAGGTACTTATATGGAAAATTCTATCTCTAGCTTTTTATTTTAGCTTCATTTTTTTTTAGGGGAGGAATGAGTGAATCTGGAACAAACAATTGTTTCTTCTCAGTCAAAGTCAAGAGGAAAATCCATTCTTTTTGTTTATATTTATAAAAGATTTCTGCAAGTGTTTTTTGGAGTGCTTCTACTTAGCTGGAGAATTTTGATTCACCAGTTTTCAATCCTCTGTGAAAATACTTGTGCAGCTCTGCTAAAACATGGCCCAAATATAAATTTCTGGAAATCTCATTTCATACATGCTGAGCAGTGACTTTTTAGGGATTAGCTACTTAACTACACAATGGTATTGAACGTGCTAATTCTCACTGGAGGTCTACAGCAAGAATCCCCTGTAATTGCTCACTTTACATGCTAAGACTCTGTCATGTGGCTTGTTCTAGCCCGTAGAGAGTGATTTCTGTGCTCCAGAGTCCTGCTGGCCTGGCAGTCAGGAAGTAGAAGAGTCTAACAGGAATATACTGAAAGTGCTGGTACCCACTCCTAATGCAGTCAAAGTTCAAACGTATTTGAATCTCTTGCTTTGTAAACTGTTTGCCTTGTACCTCTGACTCCATGTCCCAAATCTTGTTATTATTCTTTGACTTGATTGAATTCTGTGCTTTTTTATCTCTCCCATTATAAGATGTTTATCTGCATTAACCACATCCATCTGATGCACAAGTTTACCTGTTTTCAGTTAAATTTACACTGTCTTCGTCTTTACTATATATTCATCTGTATCTGCATACTTTTTTTGGGTGCAGTATACTTTTAAAATTTGCTTTTAGGACTGAACTATTTCTTTAGTTTATACTCAGCTGTTAGTATTCCTGGTTTCTTGCCTTTTACACTAATTTTTCATGAACCTTCTTGCCCTCTAGCAGAGCTCTAATTACCAACTGTTTACCTTTGACTGTAAAATTAACTGAAAAGTCTTCATAGTGATGCTTTGCTGTTTCCCAGTAGACTCTTTGATTGTTCATTTATTAGTGTTTGCCTGTTTACCTATTACGGGAAGATGGGAGTCTTGTAAACATCAGAGTTTGCTGATGTGGTGAAAAATGGTGTCCTTAAAGTAATTTTTGGTAATAACACCTATCAGTTTTGTAGGAGATTTCCAGCTTAAGAGGTTCTGACCCATTCTGGGGCATTTTATAGAGTTAACTATCAGTAGACATTTGTTCCTTGTTTTACCTAAGGAAAGAAAAATTGCAGTCAACATATACAATTTATATACAGTTGACTCACTTGAATCAATACAGGTAACACAGCTGAAGTCTTACTATGAAGGTTGAGATTAGAGTGAAGCTTGGGGGGTTTGGGGGAGCCATACTGTACGTACAAAGCTCTGATTATGGAAGAAAGTTGATAGATGACTGCAGTTTTCAGAGGGTGCTTCAGCTGTTGTAACAGTTGCTGCTACAAAAAAGGTGGTTTTGCCCCGAAATTCCACATGCTTTATCTTCAATGAATTGATTCTTTGCACTAGCCTAAAAGAATGCAAAAAATGAGGGAGTTAGATTTCTGCTGGCTTAAGTAGTTGAACCAGTTTTCCACAGCATCACACAGGTACAAAAGCATAGCATAAGGAAGGCAATATCAGTGAGCAGGCAGTGGACTGAGTTGACCCTTTTCAGCAGCAGTATCTGATAAACCAGATCTGCCACCTTGTGAGATTTCTGTCTGGGGATCTGTCTGACAGATGGGCACCGATACTGAAGCACTGGCAAAGCAGAGAGGAGAGATGCGAGCAGGAGGAACGGCAGACAGTTTGACCAGGGATACAGACCACATCCTTTGCATGATGTTCTAGGAGGGACTGCTTGTACTCCCTGTTTCAGAAGATACACTAATTAAATGGCAGCTTTCTCATGGTGGAAAAAAAGTACTTTGTAAGATAGGAGGAGCTAAAGGAAAAGAATCTATGCTCTGGACTTGAGCTCTTAAGATACCAGTTGGAACAGACCATGATGGCTTTTCAACAGTTTGCCAGTTGATGGATTAATATGTATGTTTAATTTCACTTTTTACAGATTCTTTTAGGTGATTGCACAGGGCATTACTGCACAGGTTTTCACAACCTAAAGTGGAAGATACAGGAGAAAATTTATTAATTGCTTGTTCTGATGGGCATACTCTGTGCTGTCATAGTCAAACTGCTATGAGACCAGTCTGTATTTCTACTTCAGAGAACACTGAAATGGCATCCTGAGAAGTTTCTGCTTTGTTTCTCATTGACATTTTTGAAAAATAGTAGACTGCAGCATCCAACCTGGTCCTCTAATTCTAACATCTGATGTTACAGTTGTAGTCAGTAATAGTGCTCTCTTCCTTAATAGTGGTCTCCTTTTTTTTTTTTTAGCTATCACACGGCATTTCACTGAAATTTTTTTTCAACCTGGTTTTAAGTGTACATCTGGTCCTATCAGTCAGCTTTGATTTTCAAAGATCACCTACTCCAAGCTCAAGCCCAACCCATCAGGCAGAGAAAGAAGCAAAGGTGGCAGGAGGCATGAACATGATGTTCCTGAAAAACCTCAAGCAGTAAAGGGAGGCATACTAGAGGTGGAAGCAGGGTCAAGTGACCTGAAGGGAGTATAGATACATTCTTTGGGCATGCAGGGATGGGGTTAGGAAGGATTAAACCCACCTAGAGTGAAATGTGGTGAGCAACAAGAAAGGTTTCTGTATGTACACCAGCAGCAGAGAGAGTGTGAGGAAGATGGAGCCTGACTCTTCTCAGGGTGCTCAGTGAATGGGCAAGAGGCAATGGGCACAAATTGAAATAGAAGAAATATAATTTAAAAATAAGAACAAATGTTTTCACCATGAGGACAGTCAAGCCCTGGAACAGGTTTTTTCCAGAGAGGTTGTGGATTCTCCCGTTAGGGAGATACTCAAAACCTGGCTGTCCATGATCCTTGGCAATCTGCTGAGAGTGACCCTGCTTTGAGCAGTGGGGTTGGATAGATGGTCTCCAGAGGTCCTTTCCAGCTGTAAAGGCTGTGTAATTCTGTGAATTCTGAATGTTGAATTATTTATTTTTCCAATGACATGGGGAAAAGTAGTTTAAAGGTTTGAGAATATAATCAGGTCAGTTACATTTATAAACCTTCTAGAAAATTTTATGAGTAAGTAGTACTTTTGTGTAGAGAATTACATCATCAAAATGAAATACAGAGCTTCTGCTGGTGGACTGATGCTTTAAGACCATATCAGTACTGTGTTTTCATACTTTGCATAACTTTAATGGTTTTACATTAAACAAGTCTCCAGTGTGGTGAGGAGTCAGCTTACTGAAGTGTCATCTTTACTTACTGGCCTTCCTTTGACATCCATTGCAAGGAAGCTAATTGTGCTGGGATATGGGTCTTTCTCCAGGTGCTCTGTAAGATTGTAAGTGATTCTCAGCTGATTCAGAGACTGGCCCATGCATTCTGGCAATCTGTCTGTGAGTGTGGCAACAGGAGATAGTGTTCAGGGAGAGCATAACATGGCTGGTGTCTAGGGCCTCTTCCTCTAACATCAAGAATCACTGTTTTGAGGTATTAGAGGGTGCACCCCTTTAAACGGGGGGTATTCATTTGTGGATATCCTGTCTGAATTTGTCTAATTCTTCTTGTAATGGTTCCCAGCATTTTTTGGCTACACAGCTGCTGCATGTCAAACTGATGGTTCCAGGGAATGGTGACTTCAGGATCCCCTTCCTGAGCTGTACCTATCAGCTGATAAAGTTGTAACTGTTCCAGGTGCACTGGTCAGTCGTTTAAAAGTGTTTAAAGAACTCAGAAAAGAAACATGGAAATGCAGCAGGCTGTTCTGAGGAATTTTTTTAGTATCAGCTAGTGTCAGCTACATGACAGCAGCAGTCAAAAAACAAGATTGTTGTCTTAAAAACAGTTCAGTAGTTACAAAAAAGCTTCTGGAAGTGTGAAATACGTATTTGACCTCCTCCTTTGCTAAGGTTTAAATTCTGGAGTATGCTACCGCTGACAAGACAATCAAGAGTGAGCTGTTTGCTCCTGGTAGGTGGAGTGAAAAGATGTTTCAGGGGATCGGTGCCGGCACAGGCAGGTGCAGAAGAGGAGGCTTAAGCAGAGGTTCTGACTTTACTCTTGCACTTCCGTGGTTTCTCTCAGCCTAGTCTGTTTAATATGTAGTAGGCTTAGTGCAATGAGTTGTATCACATACTGGCAAAATATGGTTTACTTGGACATTGGTGTTCTGCAGATTATCCTGACAGTGTTTCCTTTGGAAACCCCAAATAAGTAAGTGCTGGAAGTGTATCTTAAATGTTTAGTGTACATTTCTCCTAAGGACTAGTTGAGAGAAGAATAAATCAGTTACAATCTGGTTATTAGCCTTGTATTTACCTGCCAAATGCCATGGATATGAAAATACAGAAGGAATGGTACGATGTGTACATAGATAGTGATTTACATACAGGTAGACAGAGTGCAGAGCTTGTAAAGTTTTATCTGAAGACCTGCACATGCCATCTGCTTGACAATGAATAGAAATTTTCTCATAATTGTTCTTAAAGATATCTGTGAATCAGAATTGGACTAATGAAATTAAATTTTAAAAAATCTAAAGTTAAAAGTATGGGAAGCTTCTGGCTAGATATAGGTGCTTTTCTTTTTTTTTTTTTTTTCTGGTTGGAGGATTGCTTGGGTATCCAAACAGCGCAGCAAAGGTTGGGATTGCATTGGCAAAGTATGTATGATGTTCTAGATTAAAGGAGGTGTATGTATAGTTATATCCTTTTTGTTACATTGAATGTGTGGGTATAAATGCTTCTCTCCAAGCAGTCTTTCATCAGTGTTGTTCTTTAAAGGCACATATAATTTAGATTAAGCCTGTTCCATGTCTTAAATTGCTATCTGAAAACTAGTAACAAGGTGGTTCTAATTTTTTGTTATCAGCAAATTTATTAGGTGGGAATGACTTGATGAAACATCATTACTGAAAGAAGACAGCCTTGAAATAATAGAATTTTAGTAAGATAACAGATGACGGAGTCACGGAATGGTTTGGGTTGGGTGAGACCTTAAAAATCATCTAGTTCCAAGCCTCTTGCCATGAGCAGGGACACTTTCCACTAGACCTGGTTGCTCAAAGTCCCATCCAGCCTGGCCTTGAACACTTCCAGGGATGGGGCATCCACAGCTTCTCTGGGCAACCTGCGACAGTGCCTCACCACCCTCACAGTAAAGAATTTCTTCCTAATGTTTAATCTAAACCTACCCTCCTTCATCTTAAGGCCATTCCTCCTTGTCTTATTACTACATGCCCTTGCCGAAAGGTCCTGCTTGTCTTGACAGCTGTGGTTTTGTTTTGATTATTATACTTCATAATTTATCATATTTTTTTAATATAGTCAAATAACACTGACAGACTATCCCTGCCTTTCTGACTGGATCCTCTGAAGAAGAGCAGCAACTTTCGCATTCTGTGCTCAGCACACACGTGTATATTTTTGTAAGCATGCTATCAAAGTAAAAATAACCTATACCTAGTTATTTTGCCTTGAGGGAGGGAGAATCAAACCTTTAATAAAGTTAAAAAAGTAATTTATGCTGCCTGCTTAATGGTCACAGTAAATTTAGAGAACACACTGTAGTGCACCAGTGCCACATCTTACATTTCACTGGTGAGCCAATGCTGTTACCCTTCTTGCTTGCAGGGCCAGAAGTTGTAGTTTCGGGGTTACGAAGAGGGACAATATGTGTAAAGCAGGTTAAATCTAAAGAGTTTCATAATTCATGTGGCTGTCCTGTCTGTTGTGACTCTTAGAAATGGCGGTTTGTTTGATTTCTTGTCTACTGAAGCCCTTTAGACAGTCTTTAAATCTGCTTGGATTCCCTTCTTACTGTGATACATTAAAATGGAGCCCAGCTGTACTCAGTGACATCACAAAACCACCAAGGATTTGTATTGTTTGCTCAGCAAGGAAGAGCTCTTGCTGCAGAAACTGGACCAGCTCTTTTCCCAAGCATGGCCATCCTCTGCTGCTGTGTTGGGTCACTTCTTTGCCAGCAGCACCGCACACAGGAGACACAGCAATTGCTGCCTGTCAGCCCCAGCGTTGGCAGTGGCAGTCCCACTCTGTGCCTGTAAGTCTGTCACTCCCACTGATGAGGATTTACTTCTCTGTGTAGGTTCAAGGTGCAAGTTTCCGGGGTTGGAAGGAAGTGACGTCTATGTTCAATAAAGATGATGAACAGCAATTGCTAGCAGGATGCAAGTCTCCAAAATCCAAAGGGTGAGTAAAACCATCTGGTCTATCTGCTATTAAAATACACTCACTGGAACAGAAAATAGCTGTGCAAAGTAATGGAGCTGGACACTGAGAAACAGTAGTGTTCAACTGCTGGAAGTCAAATCAACAGAGAAAGGTTTATGGGCAAAGCTATGTATACGTTAAGCTTACAATGAATAAGGCATGCTTTATTAGGAAAGGACAGAGGATGTTGCTAACATTTTTAGGTTTGTCAGGAAGAAAAAGGAATTTAGCTGCATAATAATTTTTTAACTGTAGAAAAGTAGTAAAGGCTTGTGAGTAAAAGGGTCATTCTCACACTCTCCTCTTAGGGATTAATTACTGTTGCATTTACAAATTCCTTTTTTTACATGCCTTACTCTCTCTTTTGAAGTCTTACTACACCTAGAAAGGTTAATTGGAGTAGCTGTACTAGGATCTGTTGGTGCTGAGGTGGATTTTTGGCACAGTTGTGCTGCCAGTGTGGTGAGAGCAGTTCCCTGGACAGAATGCTCTTCCAGGACAAAAACTATCTTTCTGTTACAAGTACGTGTAGGCTTTACCTCCACGTGCTACCTCACTGCCTTGGTTGCAAACCAAATATGCCACACATCAGTAGATCTGTTCCTGCCAAATATTAGCTTTGATAAGACTTGCTGTAGCAGGCTTTGTCTCCAGTTTACTTTGAAATTAATGTGTTTCAGAATGCAAGTGTATATTATATGCATGTAGGGGGTGTATGTATATAAATAAACAATTTAGAATATAAATCTATTTATTTTATTTCCACTTGAGCCTGTTCCATAAAAGTTCCCAGCTACTTATCCCTGTGCAATTTTATGGGTGTTATTAAGATGCTAGACTCCTGTAATAATACTTTGCAACTGATGCTGACTATAAGAATCAAGTAAAACAGTAAAGAGAGCAGAAGTATGGTAGGAGAGTTACCACCAATGTAGAAAATTTTTTGGTATTACTATGAGAACTGCCTCTTTTTTAAGTTAGGGATATTTTTCTTTAAATATATGTCACGATTTTTACTTTACTTTTAAAGACAAGTGCAGCTTCTTTGTGTGCTGTTCACAAAATACAAGAAAAGTGTTTCGAATCTATGGCTGGTTTTAGCAAGATGAAAATTCTGAGGAATCAAAAATTCAAAATTCAGTAAAGGAAAAGTGAATTTTAAAGGTATTGGTTGAGTTGCTTCTGTTTAAATATGATAGAGCTAAGCTTTCATTAATGGAACAAAGCTCTTTTAATAGAAATGTTTGAAAAAGATTCAGTGGTGGGTTTAGTTGTGGCTAAGGAATTTATATGCTACTACAGATAATGTTTTTAATTTGCTTTTTAGCTCATTGAACCCTGAAGGTTGTGTGTTTCACCTCTGGTGTTCAACCTTTCCTTGTGGCCCATTATTTGATTATATACGTAATCCTGCATATAAAGTTATGCATAAACATTTGACATTCTGTAATTTAAATATTTCAAACTGCAAAAGTATTCAGGTTGAAGATTCTTAATGGGATAAGAAAAGTAATAATATGAGTAGCCTTTCAAAAGTCTGAGAGAGAAGTTACAGTTATTTTTTGGGTTTGGCAGGGGGATTTTGAGAGTTCTTACCAGAAATACAAAACAGCTGTTTTCACAATATTGTGTGGATCTTTATGAAAATATTAAGAAAAAGCCTGGTATCTTTAAAGTCCTAATACTGTGTACATCAGCTCTTTTAGGGTATAAGGTTTAACTGGCAAGGTGGTAACAGGTATATGAAACTGAGTCACATAGTGAATGTTAAAGCTGGTGTTAGACTATTTTCATATTCCTTCTACTATCATACTCCTGGGGTTTTTTTTAATTTGTTTTTGTTTGGTTGGTTTGGTTAAAGTCCTAAATCGTTCTAATACATCCTAAAATACTTTGTACATTTCCAAAGGCAGCTCTGTGGAATTCACCCACAGGAACAGGGCAGGGGATAGTGGTATGTGAATTCTTTTGTAATAGAAAATAACCGTACTCAGTCCCCTTCTGATTTATCACTGCAAGATTCTTCTGTGTTTAGGTTTATGTGCACGTGAGGGTGTTTTTCCTTAAGATGACAGGAATGGATGTGCTGCCACAGGCTGACAATGATTAGCATTCCTTACTGTAAAACATAATTTAGTTGGATGTTTATTAATAACTACTACATGCATTGTTAAATCAAGAAATTAATCACCACATCATTGTTATTTTCTAGAACAAACCTAAAATTAAAGGAGGAGATGAAGTCTGAAAAGAAGCCAGGTTTTTGGGACAGTTTGGTGATAAAGCAGAATGTTCCCTCTAGGAAACCAGATGAGATTGAGGGATGGGAACCACCACAGATTACCACTGCTGACTCTACCAGTGATGCAGCAACTCCTTTAAGTGACTATACAGCCTGGTCAGGCTGGGAAGATGAAACCAAAGGCTCCACAAAATACACAAACCTGGCCAGCTCAGGAAACAGTTCCAGGTGGAGTATCAAATCAGCTGGAAAGCTGGTTAGTATTAGACGTCAAAGCAAAGGTAACCTTACTGACAACTGGGAAGAACTAGAATGATACTGGTAATGTGAAATACTTAATAGGTAAGAAGAGAAAAGTTCCATGATTTACTCATATGTCTAAACCAAAATCAAATCTGCTCAATATTGCACCTTTATACAGTTCTTTGTTTTATTCAGATTGTTACAAATTTTTGCTCACCTGATAGTAAATTTTCTTATTACATTGTTAATAGCTATGTTTTCCACACTGAAAAAAAGTAGAGAATCTATTTTGTGCCTATATTTCACATTCAGACTCTGCAGTATGTCAGATAGTTGTTTTTACCAAAAAAAAGTAATTCCTTAGTGAATGTATACACTGGTTGTAAATTTGACTGCCTTATGTAGGAACTTCCACTAGCTTGAGGTCCTGTTTCTTTTCTGGTATTTGAGGGCCATTCAAAATTTTAGTTTTGATGCTGTCTCTTTTTAACTAAGAATACCAATCTGTTGCTTGCAGGGAGAATGCTTGTACTTGGTACTGTTTTCCAAATCTTCAGCCTCAGCATTTGCTTCAGCTTGTGCATCCAAGATGCTTACTGTCACATTGTGCTGTACTGTGTGTGACATGGGAAAATATTATTCTAATGTAATTCCTTCCATTACAGGACTGTCACCAACAGTTGGGGTCAAATGGGTCTTCCAGATTTGGGGTCTTTTTGTGTTTTGGGGGTTTTTTTCCCTGTTTGTTTTAGGGTTTTTGTGTTTTGGGGTTTTTTTTGGGGGGGGGTTTTTTCCCCCTGTGATTTTTTTGGTTGTTGTTTTTTGTTTTATTTTGGTTGGGGTTTTTTGGGTTTTTTTAAATATTGAACTTTTTTTGACAAAGCTAAGTTTCTTAGTTTTTAAGATGCATGTTATGCCAAAAAATAGAAACTATTGAAAATCTGGAAAACAGCATTGAGTAAAGTGTAAGATGATCTCGATATTCTGGGAGGATATTGAATCTGGATATAGGAATAAGTTGCTTCTTATGGAAGGGCATATGTTTTCATTTTTTTACAATAGCTGATCCTTGTTCTACAAACAACTTTTTTGGTTTTGACTGTGTTTTTCCTTTCTTCCCACTGCATAAACAAAGATTGAATTATACTCTGGCATGTTCAGGGTAGCTGAGTAACTGAGCCATTGCAAGTATGTGCATGCACACAACTTCTGAAGCATTTTTGTTGAAAAGTTCCGTCTTATTAGCTACTGATACTTTGATTTTTTTGGTAAAAGAAGGTGAAATGTTAAACTTGAGATTTGAAATGTATATATGACTAATAAAAGTGCCTCTTTTTAGCATATTGTCTCTCACTAGCAGTGCAGCTGATGTCAGATCCAAAGTTAGTTTCTGTTTTGTTTATATGACCCACACAAAGACTTCTTTAACATTCATGGATAAAAATCAAACCAAGTTTCATAAGAAATGAACAGTAGGCCTTTTCTCTCCTGATTGTTAAACTGGTATAACAGAACTGAAACTTGACTGTCTAGCAATATGGCCAGTGCAGTCTGAAGATGAAGCTAGCATGTCAGAGAAAATCAGCATTTTTACGAGAAAGTATAGATCTTTGTATAACGGATGTCTTGTAAACATATTTTTGCAGGAAGGTTATGCTGATGAAAAGGGATGCATGCAATTTTTTTCTAAGCTTGTTTCTGTTACTGCCACATTACTCGTCCCTTAGCTCTCTCTTTCTCCTCTCTCCTCCAATTCATGTATAGTTTTCTGGCTTGCAGTTCCTGCATAGCTATTTTTTGGAGATTCCTGCTGAGATGTGCTTGGAGGGAAACTGTAGCAAAATGGTTTTAGTTGGTTGGGGTTTTTTGTCCTAATACTAATAGGATGCTAAAAGACATTGTTCTTAAGTTTATATAAAAGAACAGTGATGTTTTGTGCTACAAAACAGGATCTTGCAACTGGTGAATATACTTGTAAAATTGGCATTAGATATTAAAAAGTATTAATAGGGGAGAAAAGGTTAGCATTTATATTGCATTGTTTAGTCTGTGAGTAAACTCTGGTTTTGCCTTGGGCAAGTACATATGCTGAGGTTAATTACAGGAAAGAGTTAGTATTCTTGGGTAAAGTATGCTGCATTTTATAGTTTATGGAATACCCTCTAAGGCATGAGCTAGTATTTAGTCTGGTTGTTGGTGCTGACCTAAAGAACAGAAAAAGATCTGTTAGTAGCCCTTAATATTTTGCTCTCAAAAATGGACTGAGAACTTTTAATTTCACTCCTGAAGAAACTATTTATACTGTGACCAGTAAAGGTTTTGCCTTGCACATTATACTGTCAAGTGCCTGTTTCTCACCTTGATGATGTGTTTGATGCACAGCTTAACTGCAACCTTTTTTGATTTGTTTTTAGATGTATGACAAAGAATATGCTCACAAATATGAAGCCTATTATAAAATAAAAGTGGGAAATTGAGATATGTAAAATTCCGGTTTCACTCCTAGTGATGAAAATTTTGGTGTGCTTTTTAAGTGATATTTCCTCAGAAATAACCATTTTAAGGATCAACATTATTAAATTTAATATAACTTATTGTTATGCTTTAATAATGTATTTGTCTGTTGAGAACTCACCAGTGTGAGCTTTCCTTCTCTCATGTTTATAGATGTGTCTGAATTTTCAGAATGGGGTCCTTTCATCTTTTACTTTTGTTAGATGCTTAACTACATTATACATTATGAGCTTAAGCTATACACAGCTCCATATGTGGAATAAGTGTAGAATATGTCCCTTAATATTTTTTTGAAATTGCATTTCGGTCTATGTGAAATGTTTTAGGAGAAGGTAGCATTAAGATTGTATGATAAGATTGCACAAAATAAAATATAGTTTATATTGCTTTCTCGTAGCCAATCTGCATGATTGTTGGCGTGGTTTTAACGGGATTTAAAAGCTTTGTGTGGCTGTTAATAGTCACTTAGCTCTGAGCAAAGTTCTTTCTGATTATTTTTATTTATTAGCATCATTTGCAAAAAAGAAAAGTAGTATTTTCCATATGAATAAAGATCTAGTTTGAACTGAAATGCCTTATTCTTTGACTTTTTTTGGTCCCATTTTATTTGTCATGTGAATATGCTTCCATTTGCTTGGACAGTTTTGGCCACCACAATGTACGAAAGATATTAAACTATTAGAAAGTGTCCAAAGGAGGGCCGTGAAGATGGTGAAGGGCCTTGAGGGGAGGCTGTATGAGGAGCAAGCTGAGGTCACTTGGCCTGTTCAGCCTGGAGGAGACTGAGGGGAGACCTCACTGCAGTTACAACTTCCTTGTGAGGGGAAGAGAAGGGGCAGACCCTGATCTCTTCTCTGTGGTGACCAGTGACAGGACCCGAGGGAATGGCCTCAAGCTGTGTCAGGGGAGGTTTAGGTTGGATATTAGAAAAAGGTTCTTCCCCCAGAGGGTGTTTGGGCACTGGAACAGGCTCCCCAGGGCAGTGGTCACAGCACCAAGTCTGACAGAGCTCAAGAAGCACTTGGACACTGCTCTCGGGCACATGGTGTGACAACTGGGGATGGTGCTGTGCAGGGCCAGGAGTTGGACTTGATGATCCTCGTGGGTCCCTTCCAACTCAGCTGATTCTGTGATTCTGTGACATTACCTGCCTGCATCATTGTAGAGCATGGCCAAGGAAGTGATAGCAATGTTTGCCCAAACTCTGTGAATCATGCCATTCCAGAAGCTGCAGCATCCTAGATTTAAAGCATCACACACTGCTTGTACAGTGGCAAGAATTCATCGGGTTCCAACAAACTAAAAATACTTTGCTTTATCAGAATTTATTGGTTTAAAACGTTGTGGGTTTTTTTTTTTTAACTTACTGGCTGTTGTGAAAGCTTGGGCAGAGCAGCATTCTTTCCCTGAATATTTCACCAGCTACATCTAAAGTGGAGGAACTGAAATGCTTTTGCTCACACTGGCCCCATACAAGGTAAGACCTGCAGGGCCTGGCCTGCGACATGTGGGGAGCAGCCACTGCTACCAGTGGAGCAGCTGCAGAAGGAGGTTTATTGTCAGTCTCTCATTCTTCCACTCCAGTCTGCTGGCTTTGTGGTTATCTACACAGACTTAGCAGGGAACGTTTAGGCAAGATGTTTCTTACTGTAGTGCATGAAGTAGCTAAACCAGAAAATTTCATTCATACAAGTTATATTCTTTGGGGGAAAAAAAGGCTGTATTGAGATGCCTCTGACTAGACACAGGTGGGTCAGATGCACATATACGCAGGTGAAAGGAAGTGGAAGGACCTGCATTTCCAGACCCTGGGTAGATGAGGACCCTGTCAAATTTTGAGCACAGATGTTCCCACATCCCAGGTGAATTAGGCCTGGCAACTGTCTCAATTTCTGAAACCTTTCAAAATGCTTGTTATTGTATGGGAATCTTAGATGACAAAACTGTAGGTCCTGTGCAATCTAAAACCATGAATGTGCATGTTATTTAGCTCTTTCTTGCATATCTGAACTGTTCTTGCTAATTTGGGTTGGTTTGTTTGATTTTTTTTTTCCTCTGAGTGCCTGCTACTTTGTTTCTGCTGTATCTGGGAAATAAAACCAGTACTGTGAAGAAGAAAAGTAATTTCCCAAAAGGCTTATCACCAGCAATAGCTGGCAAAGGTGCGTATCATTGGATATGGTCAGTCTCAAAAATTTCTTGTAGCATGACTGCTTTGTACCATACAAGACAAGGAATCAAACATACAGGCAAAAAAGCCAGTTTAGAAATCAAAAGGAGAGGATTACATTTATTTCAAGTGCCACCAGCATCGCTGCTTCTCTAGTTACAAAGAAATAAAGAGTATGAAAACAATAAAAAATAAGGATATAAATAATAGAAATTTATATGAAATACATAGTAGTAAACAAAGTGGAGGGAGATGATGGTTTTTCATATGGTATCTACCAACAGTTATCACTGGTAATGAAAAAAGAAATACATGCTCTGTACTTGGGAAGAAATTTTTTCCTATTCTGTGTCTAGCGATTACTAAAAGATGCAAGAAAGTGAGTATATTCTTTTGAGTCCATAACAATCTGGTAAAAGCTTGGCTGGCATTTAAATTTTATGCTTTTGAGACCCAAATAACACTACTGGAAGCTTAATAACGCATTTTGAACTGTGAGTTTGCTTTTGGAAAAGACAAATTATTATTCTTTGCATAGAAAAGTGCAGTTGTGTTTTCTGAGATTGGTTTGTCCACTTCTGAAAATAATCATATGATATTTTGCTTTCTAGTTGCTCCAGCCCCTTGTACTGAGGAGACTGAATAGCTGAGTTTAAGTAATTTTTCAGAGAATTGGCTGGTTTAATTATTTGAGATTGTATAGTAAAATAGATCAGCTTTGGTACAGAAACTTCCCTATAAGTTAGCAATGTCTTTTGGCCTTTGTCTTGTACCTTTTTTCCTTGAAACCCCCAAATGCTGTTGTCTTGACCATCTTGTTTGTCCAGGAGTCTTGGATTCTCTGCAAGGTTACACTGCAAAGTGCTTCTGGTATTGGAGGGAGGGAGGAAACATTGTGGTGTGTGTGTTTGTGCTGGAGAAAGGAAGGGAGACCAATGTATCCTGACACCAAGTACTGTACTTGGCATATTATTTTTTTTCTGCTAAAGCTTTCTAATGTGCAAGATGATTAATATTAATTATTCTTTGATTTGTTTTAGTTTTGTACTTGTGGTCTGTTAGCTTCTTGTGGCGGGTCACACATCCTGATTACATGAAGACCTACTCTTTGCTGTTTCTCTCATGACCAGCATCCCCCTTTTAGGCTGAAATGCCTTCAGTTTAGGTAGTGCCTGTAAACAGTTTATCTCTTGAACATTTGGACAGAAACTTGGCAACCAACATTTGATAGGACAAAAAAAGGAACACAAGTCAAGCATCATTTCCCATTAGGAAGTAAACCATTGTTTGATGGGATGAAGCACAAGATTCCCAGAAGTCATACTACAGATAGAGTAAATCTGCATACAGGGTTATTTTGAAAATTAGAGACTTTATAATGAAATATACTTGCTCTTTTTTTTAATTTTATAAACTAAGCCTGAAGTGCAGTAACTCATCTGCACAGCATGGCTTCCTCAGTGCTCCCTGCCCAAGAGCAGGTGTGACCTGACCAAACCATTGTGGCCAAGGTGAGCAGCAGCTGAGGCCACAGTGCAAGATCTGAGCGCCTGAGCTGTGTGGCGAGAACTGGATGCACTGGGCACAGGGAGAGGGTTACGAGACTGGGGAAGGAGCAGATGTTCTGGCATCAAGGAATGAAGCACACTATAAAGAGAAGTCCAGAACATCTGGGAATGTTCCTACAGCTGTTAATACCAATATTTACTATAGACCAGGTTTTGGTGTTAGAGAATCAGAACTAACACACATCTAGTCCTTTTTCCTGGTGTTTTTCTGTGGTTTTCCTATTCAAGACCAGGACTTTTGATTGTGATAAGCAATTGAAAAGAACCTCCCCTGTGCACAGGTGCAAACAGCAAGTCCTGTTTGTAACGTTGGTGCTCTGCAACTTGCAGCAAACACTTCTCCAGATCTATTCCATACTACTCTGCCTATAAATTAGACTGATGAAAAATATTGAAGGTGAGTGCAGGAAGTAGAAGAAACATAGGATCAGCAGAAGGCACATGGGCTTAAGTGGTGGTTGGATTAATCTACTGAAGTGAGGTGGCTGAACTAGACAGTGGAGCAACACCCATCCTGGTTAGTGGTGGTCTCACTTCTGCCCTGTGGCTGCTTAAACATGGTCAGGCTTCAATGTAAGAGGAGGGGAAGGGCACAGAGGGCACACGATCAGGCCATGCACTGTGGAGCTGTGTAAGGAAAAGTAGCAGAGGTGCAGCCTGGGACATGCGACTGCAGGAGCTGCTTCATTATGGTCAAGCAGATCTGGTTCTAGTGAAAATGCTGCCGAAGTATTGCTTTTATAAGTTCACCAAGTTCTAAAGGGATACTGAGCTCAGAAGGGGAATGCAGGTTTACAGCTTTAAAATTTTCCAATAGGAATAGGGCTAAAAATAATGGCTGTGTCTAAGAGAATAATGGAGACCAAAACATTGGGAAGAGGTGCTCTCAGCATGCAGAACTTTGTTCTGTATCTGAGCATTATGTGGGAATGACAACTGACTTTAGCAAATTAATTATTCTTTCATTATTGTTTTGCTATAAATACTACAGAAAAACAGCATTCAAGTGGGAAGAGCATATAAAAAGTAAGTAAATTTTAGAAGCGCCGGCTGTTGGTTTAGGCCTTGAAAATTGTTAGAAAAACTTTCAGCTGAAGGCACAATGACTATAAAGTGCAAAAAATATGAAACTGAACATGTTTCATTCATATTTTAAAAGAATGTACACATAAACCTGCAGGAAATAAGCATTACCAGCATGTCTGACAGCTAGAGGGACAGGTCTGTGTGTGGCACAGAGAATGGCCCATGGGAATCAAAAGAAAAGAAACCCGTCTTTACTCTCACCTCTCATGTTCTGAATCCACTTATCTGTCATGTCCTATACAGACATTTTAAGCTTTAAAAGTAACCCTAATCCTACTGAACTTTGTAGGAATTTTGCTGGGAATTATGTTCCAGTGTCTTTGAGGGGTTGGACCTGAGCCTTGCAGATAAAAGTATAAAAAGACTGCAAGCGAGTAACATAATTTGCTAATGCTTCAATATTCTGAACCATAATTTACCAAGTGTTTCCAAACATTTGATATTGTTTGATTTATTTAATGCAGGTATCTATCTCTCTGCCAATTCAAGCAACCTTAGTTAGATAGTAAGGGTCTAGCCTTCTTCTAAATTCTTTGCCAGTGATGGAGCTGTAAATATGCTAATTTGTGCACCACAAAATCCAAAATGTTGTGCTACTGTTCCCCATCCCACCCTCTCCTTCCTGCAAGCCTTCATTGCTTCTGCCTTCTAGACTGCAGAAAGGCCACTGCTCTTTCAGTGCCAGTCCTAGTGGAGCGCTCTTGATTTGAGCTTGGTGTTTTCTTGACATTCAGCTTCTTCCTTCTAAAGCAACTTACTGCATTTCCCAGGGATGGGGGACAGGGGGAAAGAAAGAGCAAGGTCCCACTCTGCTGTTTTTCCAGGTAAGAGCCTCAGTCCTGTCTGACATCCAAGGAGAAAGGCTCACTCAGTTCTCTTGGAAAAGGTCCATGGCAGAGTGTCTTGCCCCAGAAACAGGTGAACAAAACTGATGGGAGAGAATGTCATAAAAAAGGCCAGGAGTCTCTCAAAGACAGGTTTAGGAGGCAGTGACTGGGGAGTGGGAAGGAAGATCCTGTTTTCCAAAATTGTAATTTCAAGCTCCTTGTGGACTTTGAATCGGTATTGTTTCTCAGGACTAGAATTCACTAAAACCCAAATCACCCAGGATTGGGAAGTGATCATGGAGGGGCCACAGTTGAAACATGATTTCCTGCCATTGCCACTGCAAAATCTGTCTCTAAGCAGATCCGGGTTGGGGGACAAAAGCTGTGGAGCTGTGCTGTAGAGACTTAGAAGACATTTCAAGGCACCCTTTCTACTGGAGGGGAGAGCGCCTGCCCTTCTGTGCCTGGGGCAGCAGCACACAGGAGACCAAAGAGCAGAGGTTTCTCGTTAAGGCATAACCCTTCGCATGGTTACAATGCTTTAGGTTACACAAGTAAGTGCTGGTGTAAAGGAAAAGGAGATGAATTCAGGCTGTCAAAATACATTCTGTGCTTCAGGTGAGGTATCAACAAGATTGTTATCCTAAAGGTGAAATCTTTTCCCATCTCTTTATGTGATTTAAAAAAAACCCCAAAACAACAAACCAACACAAAAACCCAAACACCACCAACCCTATTACCAAAATCACTGCCTTAGCTTTTTTGCTCAAGTAACACAATTGAAAGTTATCTTGTTATGCATCAAATTACTTCAGATCACATAGTTACTCTAATCAAGCTCGTATTTGCCTAGTGTAAGCAATGTATTCACTAAATAGTTAACTAGTTTGTGGAACTATTCCCAAGGCTCAGTTTTGCCAAGTGTTAAAAGCTTGTAACACTGCTCATGACAGTGTGATTCTGCATTCAGTGTTTTACGATTTTTTTTTAAACAGTCCTGAACTGAAATGCTTCCCAGCACATCTGTGCACGTCTCTTCTCCTGCCTCTTATTTTTTTTTCTTTTCTTAAACCAGAAGAAAGATTTAAAAAGCCACCTTACTGGCTTTGGGGCTTGAGGGTCCTGGTGGGCACCAAGTTGAACACGAGCCAAGCAATGTGCCCTTGACACAAATAAGGTTAGTGGGCCACAGGGACCTACTGCAGGGAGTCAAGTGAAGGGTCAAAAGATGATAAAGGTGTAAAGAAAAGGAGATGACTGGAGCATCTGTCCTGTGAGAAAAAGCTGAGGGAGCTGGAACGGTTCAGCCTGGAGGAGATAAGGCTCAGGGGGATCTCATCATCTAGAAATACCTGAAGGGAAGGTGGAAGGAGAAGGGAGCCAGGCTCTTGTCACTGGGCACTGAAAGGACTAGAGGCAAGAGGCACAAATTGGAACAGAGTAGGTGTTATCTGAACATCAGGAAATGCTCTGTTACTGTGAGGGTAACCAAGCACTGGCACAGGTTGCCCAGAGAGGCTGTAGAGTCTCTTTCCTTGGAGATTCAAAAGCCATCTGGACACAGTTCTGGACAAAGTCCTAGACAACCAGCTCTAGCTAACCCTGCTTCAGCTGAGTCCCTTCCACCCTCAACCAACCAGTGAGAGTAGAATGAAGCCTCTGAAATATAAGGCAGAGTTCTGCTTCTTGTCATCTTAGCTCCTGCCCCCTGAAACCAGTTGGAGACCCTGGTTATCCCTAAATGGATATCCACACACAGGAGCACATCTCAGAATTTAACCTTCAGCCTGTCAAAGGCTTTTTTGCTACTGAAGAAAGAGCAAGACAACAAGTAGTGAAAGGGAAAGGGAGAGTAAGCCTGACTGCTGTCACCTGACATTTCTAAGACAACAGATTAGTTTTACAGATACTGTTTTTTTTTTTCCAAACCTGTCTTAAAATGGCTTAGAAGAGCTTAAAGTAACTTCTCCACCTCCACAATTCAATGGCCAGGAGAGAGATTCCTCTCAGCTCTCTTAATACCTTTCCCCAACTGTCACCTCATTTGCCTTTTCAGTGCTGGGCAGCTCTCAGATAACAGTGTAAGAGCTTTGCCCTCTCTCTGCAGGAGAGATGGTTCTGCACAGTCCCTCAGCAGAGGCCTTCAGCACGAGGGGGAAGAATTCGCAGCAGCATTAAACCAAATGCTGGCTTTAAAACCTTTCTTTGAAGCTCTCAGAAAAAGCATCCATGTATTTACAGGAAGTTTTACGGAGGGTAGCAAAACTGTAACCAGAGTAAAGGAGTGATTAGTGGATGTTTTCAAAAGCCAGCCACTGTCAAGTCACTGACCTGACTCTGAGGTCACAGAGACAGGAAAGCATCTGAGCTATTACAGGAATTAAATAAATGGGGTGCAAATTGTTGTTAAAGAAGGGCTGCTGGGTCCTTAACAAATCCAGTGGCCACAGCAGTGCATGGCCAAGGAAGCAAGGCTTGCAGCAATTCTCTGAATGAACAGGAATAAGAATGGCTGTCCTTGGCTCCACACTTTACCATTACTATGGCCATAGCCAACACCTGAATTGAAAGAAAGAAAAAAATGCACAAAACCCTGTATTGAAAAATCCACCTATCAGCAATTCAATTCAATCACCAAGATTAAAGTTAACATAAAACTATTTCTTGAGGAAATAAATATTCTCCTTTTCTTGTGCAGTCTTTTAACAGCCCAGCTATCCTATTACAAAAAGGGCTAATACCACCAGCTGTTGTAAAGCAATAGCACTAGGACTGCTTGTATGCTTCTCATTCCGTTACCAAGTACTATAGACAACAGGTTACAGAAAGATCTTACAAAACTCAAACTGATTCATCTCTATGCACCAGAGGCTTCTAGGAATAACAGATAAAAACATGATTTATTACACTGTACAAAACTAGATTCAGAACAAGCAAGTGCAGAATATGGTACAGGATTTATTTTTTCTGTACATTACATATTGTTAAATTGCGCTGACAAACCCAAAACTTCCACCCTTTCTCCTTTACCTGCTTAAGCCAAGCAATTAATTTTGTTCTACAGGATAGAACAAAATAGCTTCCTGGAGAATTTATCATCTGATTAACGTGGCAGAAGGTGCTCTAGTTCAGACTGACTGTCAGTGTTTCCCATAGCTTGTCAGGTTAGAACCTCAGTTGGTAGAATAGTGTTCTGCCACTGTACCAGTCTAGAAACAAGCAACTCCATTCTCATTACATTTCAATAATGTCTTCTTCTTAGAAGATGAATTAATGCAGTTGCATTTGTAGACATTCCATATAAATGAAGGCTGTAGCTACCATCAGAAAGATTTCCAGTAGCCCCAGATTGGTCTCATGAGTTCTGCAGGATGTGCTAAGATATGTTATATGTTTAATAAAGTCCTTAAGAAAAATAAATATTTTTGCATAATGTATGTACAAAAATTGGTTGATTTCCTTCATTCATATAGGTTCAACAGCAGATATAACCACAGTTATGTTTTATTCACTAGCTCACAATAATTAATGCCACCTTTGTAATGATGTACTAAGAGAATATTGACCTATTCTTTATAATAGTGCAAATTATATGGAGGTGTTTTGAAAACCATGTCTTATAGGAAGAAGGATTAACAAAAAACCCTCTCCTTTGGTCCCTGCAAGAGTAGCTTAATTCTTCCATGAAATTTTCAAAACTCCCCCACATAATTTTAACCAACTATTAAGGCGTCAAAAGCATGGATTTAAAGTTGAGATTAAAGTAGCCTTTCTTGGACTTGAAAAAAAGTCCACTGGAGATTTCCTGACAAAGAAATTTTCTTAATGTTTCTCCTTCTCCTCCTCTCTATTCTGCACAAAAGCAATACACCAAATAAACCTCTCTGATAATCTCCCCCATATTTTTTTTTAAACTACAATAAAACATTACACTTAAATATATTGCACAAAAAGCGTAACATATCCTGCCTGACTCTTCACAAAAATGGCCACAAACACAGGAGAACAGCTACTGAACATCTCAAAATTTGAAGAGATCAATGAAATGCTGAGGAGATACTGGCATGAGACAGGTGTTTGGATCACTGGCTGTGCAGGGGTGTCCTGTATCCTGAAAAATGAAGGAGAAAAATAAGTAAGTTCTTTTTCTGTATTCAGTCTCCTGTCACCCCCAGTTTAGGGAAAAAAAAAAAACCCAACCAATTCTCTCCGTCTACCAGAACCTGAGCTGGAGCCCTTGAAAAAGTATCATTTTCCTTATCCATTATTTTTTGATAAGCATAACAAAAAGGCAAAAAAGCACCTGCTTTATTGAACCTAAATTACCTGTTTAACCAAAACCTGAAGTCAGCTATTGCTTTGGGGGAAAATGAGCCCCTTGCTTTGAAAATGATGGGTAGCAGATACTTCTTCAAAAAACCTGAACAGCGTGTTTGAATTTTTGAATTTCCAGTCTTAAAAGCTTTTCTGCCTTGCTATGTTTTCCCCTAATATCTTTCATCTTTCTCTCCTACCTTTTCCCCAAGTGAAATGAAAGCACTGCCTTAAAACAGAAGTTGGTGCCTAGGCAAGTTAGGAGTAGAGAAGTTAGACAGGGTGCAAAGGCTTTGTCATTACAAATTCCCTACACTTGCAGTGCTATCTTTCCTCTTACAGAAATCTGACCTCAGCAGAACTGATTATTTAAGATGCAAATTCCTCTTTGAACAAAAAGTTCCGTTTTGCACCTTATTAGAACCCCCTAAATGAGGGAAATGCAGAGGTGTAATGAGAAGAAGTTCCCAGACAGTTCAATGGAGAAGTTAAACACCTTGGTCAGCGTTGTAAGGCTCAGAAGTGTCCTCACCAGGCTTTAAGGAGTTTCTCTCCCTTTTCCACCAATGTTGATGAATTCACCATGTGAGGCAAGAAAACTAGATAAATACATGGCAAATAGATCACAGACTGCTGGGGTCTTCATTGCTTTTGTTTCCATAGGAAGTGAAATTACATGCAATTCAGTTAATAGAAGGAAAGAATCTCTAAGGGTTTTCTTTCTCACTGCCACATTCCCATCCAGAGTCTTTGCAGCACCAAAATGCACCAGGTGAAACATTCTAAATACTGCTCAGCTTTTCCAGTGAAAATTGTTACTCAATAGATTTATTATCTGTGTTTTTCCATTAAGTCTATAGAGGACTACATGAACATACCATGTGGTATCACCTCCTCCCACTCTTTTTAATAATTGCTTTAACATCACCTGAGAAACAGTTGTTAGATTCATGACACAGAGGGAAAAACAAATATATACATGAAAAAAGAGACCCAGATAGAACTGCCTGTTGGGGGAATCTGAAGATGAGGAAGAACAAATGACCAAGACCAAAACCAGAAGTGTTAAACTTAACACCTTCATCTTGAGATGACATCTGCAAGGAAGAGCTGCACCACACCAGAAAGCACTCTTAAAGGTAGTTGCTAATGGACTATTATCTTCTCTACCCATTGCCATGTCAATGTCATGTATTTACTTTCCTAATTTCCAGGAAAAAACACCATCAGAATTATAATTCTGAGAAGCAAGGTAGGGTTTATCCTCTTTTAATACTTATTTATACTCCTGAATATTTTAGACTGAGTTTGAAATGTGCTATCTGCTTTCTCTGGACATCATTATAAAAACACTCTTGAAAGCTCTGCCCAGTTGGGAATTACAGGTGCAATAAAAATCTCAGAGATCAGTTATTGGTGTTTTTAGTTATTGAAAACAACAGAAATTTTACAGTGAAAAAGGTGATGAGGACTGAAAAGAAGAATCATAACTTTCCTGTAATGACACAGTGGTAATTATGAGTATTCCTCCTTCCAAGAGAAATATATTTTCATTGCAGTTATATTTAATAAAGTGTTAAAATCATATTGATTCCAATGTATCAAAGCTAAAGCAGACTTCTTTTAAAGTAAGAACAGAATTTCCCAGGAGGAGTGTTTACTGGCAAATTTAGTTGTTTTCCTCAAAATTTAGCATAGCTAGACATTAAGAAGCACTGTATAAGTATTCTCACCATTTCTTCATTCAGAAGACAACAATATAATTGCTTCCCTTGACTATCCCAAGTCACATGCAGCCTGTTTTGGGGAATTTCTTTTCAGAAAATTCTCCATAAAAGTAAACATGACTACAGCACTCCAAGTGCAATAAAATAAATTTTAGTACCTTTGTATGAAAGTTATCTGAGGTACATGTTACTCTTTTCAGATTTAAGTACTGAATTAAACACACCAGGGAGTGCAGAAAACAGTTTATAATAACACTGAGTGCAGAGAAACCTATTTCTTAGCAAAATCTGGCTGATTTCACTGACACCTATGCTCATTAGAAATTGAATTATGGTTCCTAGTTTAAATGGCTTTAAGGGGGAATATGGCAATAATAAAAGACAAAATGATGAAAAGCTGAGATGGGAAGTCATCCTACTTTTATCTAAAAGGGAACAAGAAACAAAACTATTCCTGCTGCCAAACTGATGTGCAGAAACAAAAATCAAAACAAAGAGCATCAGACAATTAGAAAGGAACACATTATTCACTTTGACATTACGGAACAGTCAGCAATGAAAACAGATGAGACACAGGAAATACCTGGAGTAACAAAGCAAGGTGGTAGTCCTTTGAGATCGTGAAGAAGGAAGCAGGAAGGAGAGCCATAAAGTAAAAGAAGCAGAGTTAAGGTTTATTTAAGCAAAGGTTCATAAGCCATTTAGAAAAAGTCTTTTATTCTTGTGGCATATCACAAGCAGCTTTGTGAGAACCAGAATCAGCACAAGTCCTAAGAAGACTAAAACCAAGTATTATGCAAAGTGCTTACACTGTTTTCATAAAGCCCTGGAAACTGAAAGAAGAAAAAGCATTTCAGCTTCTGTGGCCACGTCTGAGATAACTGAAAAGTGCTACTAAGTAAGCTTAAGAAAATAAAGGACCTGCCACAATTGGAATGGTGCCTAGTGGAACAGAAGAAATAGTATACACAAAAGCATTCACAGAGGCATCCCACAATAATTTGTCATTACTTTTACACTACTGAAGTTATGTGTTTTTCTCAGTTTCATCATGGACAAATCCTTTAACGAGAAGTCATTTTTGAAAACAGACATTCAATATGACATTTTTCTTATGACTCCCTCCTAACACAGAAGAGTACAAAAGTCACTGTACTTCCAACAAAGAACTTAGGAGACTCCTATGTACTATACATTAATTTACTTTGGTCACAGATTTTAGACAAGTACAGGAACACAAATGCCTCTTTCCTGAAAAGCTCAAAGACTTGTTAAAAACACACTACAATTATTATAGCAAACTAAAAAAGTGAAAAGTCATTTCCCTACTTCAACAGTTCAATAGCTAATTCAATTCAGCAGCCATCAGTCTCTTCTTTTGCAAGGCCTTCTTTGAAAAGAACACAAAACAGAGGGCTCTAAGAATTTCCTGTGTGTAGCCCTCTCATGTTGCCGGCAGTTACATTACCAATTTCATAAACTGCTGAAAATTCTTCTCATCACTAGGTAGGCCTGTGCTTCGGGGCTATTTCAGAGGCACCCTTGTGCCTTTGGTTCTTAGAAACTCTTAACTCTCAGCACACTTACTCAAAACTACAACTTACTTGCATCATGGATGTCCCTTAGTGTAAATAATTTCCCTAAGTAGTCTCATGCTTATGCACCACTTCTCTGTCTCCAAAAACAATTTATGAAGAGCAGTCACATTCCTTGTTAACTTTAACATAGCTGAGTTATGAGAAACTAATCATTCCTAGTCTTCTTCATGCCCTGATCCCTTTAGCACTTTTTTCTCTGCAACTATTCCAATGTTTTACTTTGTTGTTTAATGAGGGGAAAAAAATAAAAACAGATGCCATATGAAGAAGTTCAGCTATGCCTGAAGTTCTTCTGAATGCCCTTGGAAACAAAAGTTGCCTGACTTCTGAATTATATTATTAAAAGAAGAAGCAAATTTATACATATTATCAGCTATCTGAAGAATACAGTGCTTCCATTTGTTTCAAGATTCAAACACTTGCTACTTTCCCTCCGTAAAATAACTGATTTATCTTTTAAAATTTGGATTTGGTGGTAGTGTTTTTGTTGGCTTTGGTTTTTTGGGGGGGTTTTTCTTGCTATGCATTACAGATATAATTGTATGTCAAGCACTCATATATATATTTAATTTAACAATCTTTCTAATCAAGTATGATACTGAAGCTTGAATAAATTGTCAAAGCCTGAAAAAATTTCTGATTAAGAAATATTTTCACCTAGCACAGGATTTATCTAGAATTAATAAAGTACCTCCTGTCCCTCTGAGCTTCATATGGGACAGAAGCAAAAATATAAAAATACAGAGCTCTACACCAATGTGGTAGGAAAAATGTAGTAATTATTTCTCATTAGAGATGTATTGATTACCATGGCATCATTAGAAAACACTAACTTCAGACTAGTCCGTCACAACTTTCCATAAGATCAAATTAATAAAAGTAGACAGAGTAGCTCTTTCCACATGGCACTTTTCATTGCAATTCTAAGTACTGAGGTTATCAGATATCAAGAAGTAAGAAGGCAAGATTAAGAACAACTTTAGAATTTAATACGGATTTTATATGGAAGTTTTACATATTATTTTAAAGTTGGCTATTAGTTACCCAATCACATTTCACATGAGAAAGCTGACAAGATGACATTAATATTTCTCCTTGCAGATGATCACCAGTAGCTGTTTAAACTTATTTTTGATCATCTGTTTCAAAGTTCTTACCTTCCAAAACAGAATACTACAGTGTCGACAGAAATGCAAGGTGTCCCCATACTGTTCCTTTATTGGGTAATATTTCTGAAGTGCAAAGTACATCAGCTTCCAGTCAATGTGACCTTTCTCTGATGGAATCAAATGCCTACAAAACTAGACATAAAATTAATATCTTCCTTTAAAATTGTTGTAGTCAATTCAGGCAAAGGACAGGGGAAGGTGGGGGGAAGGTAGTTAAACTGAAGTTTTGTAACTAGAATTCTTTGAAGTCAATATTCTGACATCATACATCTCTGCAAAGCAGTGAGAGCTATCTGGCCACAAAAAAGATGGAAGGCAAAGACTAAAAATAGGAGAGTGTGTATTTGCCAAGAAAAACTAGGCCATACACAGCTGATCTAATTCTACTGTCTCGAAATTATTCTAATTATAGTCAAGAAGCATTTAACAAAACAGTATTTAGAGCTGTAAGCAATTAATTTTATCCTTTAAAAAAACCCAAACCACTCAGGAATGAGATTTAAACATGATTGTGCATTACAGATGGTGGTTTTCTGTAAAAGCATTATGGCTTTGAATAAAGCTCTTTAATTTTAAAAGCATATACATGATTATTTTTCACATTTGGTTGTGATCTTTCTAGAAGGACAGCAATAATTACTGATTGATTTACTTCTTGAGGACCTAATCTGCATGTAAAGATTAGCCGATGCACAACAGCTATTTCTCCCCAGCTTGAGAGACAGCCAAGGTTTATTAAGTATGTATTTATAAAAGACTTCTGTTCCACTTAGTGTGGATTAATGCTAATACATTGAGGGCTTTCTTCATTCAGACGACAATTCCTGGATGGGGAGAGAATAGCACTGCCTTTCTGATTTCAGCTACACTTCACTTTGTTTCATAATGGCTCTTATTTTTTCCAACAGTGCTCTTCAAATATCAATTATGTTTTCATGGTTGTTACAATGGTTCAACAAATATACTGCAGAGGACAGAAAAAAACCCTAACGTGATTCTGTGGCTTATTAAGACAGTACACTTTTAAAGAGAGGAAGAAGAATTTGATATGGCAATATAAAGAAAATCATTAAATTTCTGTCATTAATAACTTAATAAGAAATTGAATGTGAACATTCAGGAATACACTGGAAACACTGTGTACAAGAGTACTTTATGTGGCATAGGGATAGCTAATTTCACTGAAACCCTTATGGATCTTTTTCCCTGCATTACTCTAGTATAAGAAGTTCCTCTCTAACCAGTTTTGTCACTGTTCAATAGACCTTACCTCATCTACCCTCAAAATCCACTCAACTGCTACATAAGCTTAAATTTGTTATCCTTGTAACTTCACCTTGAATTCTTCTGGGCTGCTTCTGAAGATGGGTTTTCAGTTTGCTTTTTTCTGTATAGTTTTTCCACAGTTACTTCTAAAACCTTTCATCTCACAAAAAAAAAAATCTTACTTGGGTCAACTGTGCATGACTTAATTGATCTTCAGTTCTGTCTTACCCATTACAACAATACTTAATCTGGTAGTCACCAAGCAACTTCAACCTGTCAGATTTAAGAATGGGCACCTTCACTTCCTCCAGTGCAAAATGTACTAGGTCTCAAAGGTCCTTCCTCCAGCTCTCATGAGGTAACTTCTACTTTCTTAGGTTTATTTTCACCTAGTCTGATTTTTTCCCAGCATTTATTAATGCCAGAAAACAGACAGTTCTGGAGTCATTCCTAGATTACTTTAATGCTCTTTATGAGGAAGTGACAGGAAAGTACTGTTTCTCTTTTTGTTATTAATTTCAAAGCATTTGTTTTAGTCTTCTTATTAGCAAAAATTCAGTTTGGCTTCTCCAGAATTTTCATGTAGGTTAAAAGTTTGAGCAACCTGTCTGCCTACCTTAGTAAAGCAAGCTTTACTTTAGAGGAACACTTTAGAGGTATCCTCTACAACACTAGCTAGGCAGTTTTTAAAAGAGCCCATCTTGCAACAGACATTTTTAAAAATAATGGAAAGAAACAGCCCAGTAGTTATCCTAAACTCACAGACATACTGAATGCAATGTTTAGGAGGAATCAAGCCCCAAATACAGAGAAAACTCACGATTACTGCACAATGATACACTTTTATCTCAAAAAGGGCAAGTTCATGCTCCATTATTAGTATATGATATCAAAAGGGCTACATTTATACAAATAATAGAGTTTATTACCTGCTTTTCTGCAAAATGGTACTGGCAGAGTTTTTTCCACAACTGTCTGTCTTCACTAAGCATGTACAAAGTTGGGGTCACTTGACCCAGAGTAATAATGTCCCAGCCATCAGAGAACCTATATAAGATGTTATTCAGCATATGGAGAGGGAGATCGCTAAGCGTAAGTCCATTGTTGACTTGCTGGAAATAAGAGTTGAAGACTTTTAGCTACGAAAACATGACAGTATAAAGTACAAATAAAATTCTTTACTTTAGAGGCATCTTAGTTCTTAGTTTAGTTTTTTCAAATCATTGAGTAAAATCTATGGGTAATTCTTGCCTACCATTATTCTCTAACTGCTGTTGAAAATTTAAATGACTAATGGTACAGAAGGAGGAACAGACTGTAAACTTTATAACTCATACCTTTCTTACCATTAAAATAAACATATCCTAAATTTATTATTTAAATTTTAAATAATTTTTGAAACACCTCTGTTCTCTCAAAATAACATTATGCAGTCTTGTCAACTATAATATAGTCATTTTCATCTTTAGTGTGCTAAACCCTTAACTATAATAAAGGTATAAACCAATTATTTCTAACTTGTTGGATCACTACAGTTTCTCAATTTTTATTAAGAAACAAAACACATGTTGACTTGCCTGAAGACAACTAGAGCACAGAATACAATACAGGACTGAAGATCAGAGATACAAAATGAAAGCATTATGGAAGTCAGACACAGAAGAGAACGGGATAATTTCTGAACTCTGGAGACAGTTCCCCCTCATATAAATGAGAAGATCTGCACAGGTGACAGATTAGAGCACTGAGCAGGTTTTCATTAAGACTATACACCTCTGTGAACCGTAGTGGGGTAAGCTACACCACAGCTCCTACATGACTGAAGCTGGAGCCCACAATGCCAGGTGGCAGAGGCCCAGGAGGCGGGAGGCAGTGCCCAGCTGGCAGTGAGGGACCGTGGGCAGTGCCAGCCCCAGAGAGCAGAGCTACCCCAACCCAAGGCGGTGGCAGCACAGCAGCCCTGCACCCGTGGGCTCGCACTTCTGTTTCCTTCCCAGCCATTCACCTCGCTTATAGCCCAGACTTTCCACAGAGTCATCTGGCACAAACACTGCTGGGCCTGTCCTCTATGGAGGAATGAATATGTGAGCACTACAGATGCAAGATTTCTCATGGGCTACTTCAGCCAACGTAAAACAGCTCCGAGGGAAGTGTCGCGCTGGAAGGAAACAAGCACAGCAGTAACTGCAGTGTCTCAGAAGGGTCTGTGCTGTGGTTGCCTGGCACATGAAAACTGCTGAGACCAGGTTCCTCATTTCTCCTTTCTATTCCAAAAGTAGCTGGTTTATTCAGATAACCAGCTAACACAGAAAGGACAATTTCAAAATTTCAGAGCTGAAACCCAACAGATAAAACACTTGTATGACTTTACAGTGAGCAATATCTTACAGCATTTCTTCCAGGAGTAACCAAGTCAGATTAAAAAAAAATTGCCTGCTTATCATCAGAAGTTTCCACTATAAAACCCTGGAACAGTGCATACCACATGCTTGGAACACAGTCACATGAGGGGAATCCAGATGATGAAGTCATTATCTTTTTTTTTTTTAACAAAAGCAACTGTCCTAATGAATAAATCTGTAAAATTGCTACTTGAACAATTTCTTTCTTTCTGTTTTCTTGATACACCTCCAAAATGCCTTTTAGATTTTTATTTCTTCATTTGTAGAAAATTTATTTTGGAATTAAATTTTTTGGGTTTTTTCCCCATCTCTATCTGACAATCTAGATACTATTTCTTTTAAACTTATTTGAGTGGGAAAATCAATTCTATCTCTACTACAAACCAGCAGTACAGACATTGTAGCAGTTTTCATTAGCAAAAAGCTATTAAAACATCAGAAAATTAAGTTGATGCCAATTAATTAATTTCACATTACTTCTTTAAAAACCAAAACAAGTAAAACTGTTTAGAATGTATTTGAAACTTGGTTCACTTACAAATCCTCAATCAATATTCAACATAATTCCCCTCCCCCAAATATTATTTAATATGATTTAATAATATACCTTGTTCATCTGAAGATTTTTTAACTGTTGTTGCCACAGAAGGATAGTTTCTAATCGGCAAATCCAAATATTGATGTTGCCTACCAACACAGATTTTCCTACTCCCCTAATCAGTATACAGAGAGTAGAACTCAGATCCTGTAGAAGATCTTTGATCAGTCGTGGATTATATTGGTCTTCCATAACTAGAAAACAAAACAAATACAATTTTGGTTGACAGAGTTAACCAAGTGAATCAACAATTTTTTTTAGATGAAGTAATTACGACTCAATTGTTTGTGTACAAATAGCTGCCCTAATTCCTACCATGACATTCACTGGTGCTGTTCCATACGTGCAAGATCAATAACTAATATTTCCCAGGCAAATTTGATGCAACATTTCAAGCTGTGCATTTACAAACTTAATGCTAAACAGCTGGTTATAAATCCAATTTCTTCAGTTCAAAGCAGACAGTATAACATCTCCATTTAGTGTGGTTACCAGAAAAAAAGAAAAATCAATATAATGTAATGTCTTTTTCTTAAAATAATCAAAACAGATATGTGTTTTCAGTCTCAGTACATCATGCAAACTTAAACCCAAACATTTTATTAACCTAAAAGCTTTCGCATTCTGTGAAGAGTATAATTTAACACTAACCAATAGTTTCTGAATAGAATCTAAATATCACTTAATTTCACCAACCTGTTTCAAGAAACATTATTCAATAACTAAGAGAAAACAACTTATTGAAATCATGGGATGGGAAGTATGAAACCTTGCACTAATTAAGGATGCTATTGCTGTGTCTTACAATGTAAAAATGGTAATAAAACTAACAAAAAAAAATCAATTGATAGCTTAGTTACAACAATTAAATCCAAACAGTCAGATTACAAATCCTTGGGTCTTACCCTTCTGCACAATTTTGTCCAAAATGTTAAAGTAGTTCTTCTGTGCTGCACCACTCAGTGAAGTTAACTGGGATTTTGCAATTAACTGCAAAAGCTATGACAAAAAATTAAGTCAGAAGAATGACAGAAGTAAAAGTTTAAATGCACGCTTAGTGCATACACTCACCTACAACAGCCTGCATTGGCATTTTGTGAAAATATAACTACAGAGTTCAGAAGACGAAGTAAGACATGTGGAAAGCTTTAGGCATTCCCACTGGCATCCCATGAACAATTCCTGAAGCATGTACATTTTCAAAATACTGTACAAATACTGGTGCTTATGTCTGACAAAGCACATGACACACAGACTTTATGAGCTGTAGTGAAACAACAGAGAGAGTCTGTTTTGGGGGCTCACAAATACAAATGTGAACTTGGATGTGCCTGGATCCTGAAGTCCCTGACAGATTTCGTGGCCAGGAACATCACTCTGAACTGATACCAACTACCAGAATTACAGCTTCTACGTGAAAGTATCATACTGGTCAAACTGAAGTGTGACGGATTTAGTGCATTACTTTCTACTCATGGAGAGGAAATACCCTATTTTGCCTAAACTAGAGGAAAAAAATTTCCTGTATTACTCCTACATTCAGGTCCCTGGTAAAATAAACCACATTGATCTAATAATGAGCAGTGTACAAACCGTATCAGTAACTTTCCTTCAACTATTACAGTAAGAATCTCCTAGCTGTCCACACATCTGTCTCTGAAACCACTGTGAGCAAAAAAGTGGCAAGAACAGTGGGAATGGTTTAGGGCAAAATAACCAAAACAGCTTAAGTTCTTGCTGCACGTGAATGCCAAGGTATAGCTACTAGAGGCAGCCCTCACTCCATTCTGGCACATTTGCTTTTACATTTTAAATTCATTTTTGTAGCTGACAAGAACCATTAGCTCTTCAACAAAAAATATTCTCTTATTATGAGAGACTTTGATGTTGTGACACTATTACAATGTTTAGAGGTGTGGCACTGAGCTTTGCAATTGCACTACGTAACAATGAATTCAGAACAAGTGTTCTCAACACACTGGGAAGAGAAAGCAGGGAGCAGAAAACAGCATTCCCTACAGAGGGCTCCCACCACTGACCTGCAAAGTGCTCCTGTGTAGGGTAGCATCAAGTGTTGGCACAGAGGATGAAAGAGACTAAGCTTGCCAAAAATGATATTGTATCTTCATTTCTAAAACACCAATTTGACACTTCACTCAACATTAATTTTCCTTGGGAGGAAGCAAGAATACACCTGTTCTGTCCCTGATTTAATAATGTTCCTTCTGGCTTCTCTGCACAATCTCTGACAAAACATTATGTACTATGAAAGAAAGAAATAATTATCCTGATGTATTTAAATATAAGCAATCTAGTCTCAAAAACTGTATAAACAGGTATCAGGATCTTTTTGTTGGCTTTTTCAAAGCCTATTAGCTTGATTAATAATTTAGAACACACCTAGAAGTCTCTGGCAGTCTGCCAGTTCAAGCAAGTAGGTACATTTCTCTTGATTAATTTAATAAAAAATCAGTTATGTTGCTCAGTCTAAAGATCAAATCAAAGGAAAAATTCCACCTGACTGATTTTAATGAAGATTCCAATTTCAGTGAAAATTAATATGCAAGGATTAAGACAATTTTAGCAAAAGCAAAGTAGGAGCACCTACAAGGATCTGACACACTGATACAAGCAGAGCCATAGCTTATGTTGTCTACTAGAGATTATAACTTTGAATGGATCATCTGTTTATTCAGATGGAAACATTTGGAAAAAACCCACCCATATTAAATTCAGTATATCAGAATTTAAAAGCTACGAAGTTATCAATATACTACAGCACCAACAAATACAAAAAACTAACTGATCCTACGTTCTCCCCCTCACTGCCCATCCTAAAAGGGTCCTGGACAGATATCTATATTAACTTTTAATAATGAATGGCATAATTTTAGTTAGTTGGAGAATCATCTTGGTGGTCTGGGATCAAAGAAGAGCTAGAGTAGGGCTTGATCTTTAAAAAAAGTATTCTTGATTTATACCTTGCTCTCAACAAGCAGCCACCACCTCAGGGGAACTGATGCAAAGACATAATCAAAGTTTTGTATTTGTAAAACAATTCTGAATTCTAAAAATTCCAAATAAATTCTGAAATATTTGAAGGATTTTAAAAGTCCATCTACTATTTTAAATCCATCCAGATTTCTTAGGGTCTACTATTAGCAGAATAATGATTTCGATTGCAAAGCCAAATTTCTGAATTTTAAAGTAGTGCTCCTTCCTCAATGATCTTAAGCCTGGCTGACTAAACCAGCATTTTACATCCCTTGATGAACAGAAGAAAAACTGGTCAGTGTGCTTATGCTGGACTTTGCACTTCGACTTGATCAACTGTTTCGAGCAACCCAGTTTAGGCACTGCAGCATCTAAAACAAATGCAAAATTCTAGATCTGCATTCCTTTTACCTGCTTGCTGTTCAAGGGAGGCACCCAAGGTTGACACCATTTATAACAAATCACCTTTTTTAGGTGCTTTGGTTTTTTCGTCCTACTGTTCAAGGCTGAAAAGTCTTGGGAAAGATCAAGGCTCTTGATTCTTCTCCCAGAACAGCATTAAAAAGTAATGTTCTAAACCACAACACATACATATACCAAAAAAACCCCACACCCTGCAAGGGGAACAAACAAGGCAAGTACCCGAACCACTAGCCTGGAAGCAAATCCTTTTTGCTTTGTTTCCACATCTCTTGTTTTTCTGAAAGTAGAATACATTGCCTCAGCTTCACAGGGATGGATAGAATGTGTTTTCTCTCCAAATACTCCACAGCCTAGTGGTAAGGGTGTTCTCCTGGTGTGTTTATTTAATTTTTATTTGTGTCTTTTGAAGTTCTGGATGCATTCCAAGAAATACAATACTTGTGAACAGCCTCACCATTGAACTTAACTCTAATCCTGGTATGACTCACATTTTGAGCTTCTCTAGGAGTTGGAACAAGCATTTTACTACATCAGCTTAGATAATAGAATAAACCCGGGGCTAGAAAGAGATCAGTATCCCCAGAACAGGCATTTCCAAATGGGCAGCTGGTTTGGCATTGTGGTAATTAAGGCTGGAGTCTCAAGTTTTTAGGGATGTTAAAGACAAATGCATAGATATCTTGCCCTTAATAAAAAAACTGCAGTGAATCACAGGACTGGTAAGAAGTTGCAGAAGATACAGAAATAACAAAATATTTACACATGAAGTATTCTTCTAGAAATTGTCATTTTAAGCATATTTAAGATGTAGCAAATATTTAAGATGAATAACACTTTGCTATTCTTAGTTGTATAGAAATTGTTTTACCTTTAAAGGGAGTTCATTTCCCAGACTGATGAACAGCAATTGAAACTACCATCAATGTTTCCCTCTAAATACACAGCACACTGGCCATCACCATCCCCCTCTAGCTACAGGCTTTCACACAGCCATCTGAGTTTTCACCAAAGAAAAATTACTCAGTTTAAAGTTGCTTCTTGCACTATAAATTACATATGAACAGGATATTTATGCAATTCCAAATCATCATCTGTTCAGTGCAAAAATATTCCTTTTGTGCACACAGGCACATCAGGAAATGCATTTTTCTAACACGCATATAAAATAAAGAGCTTACTTTGACCACGTAGTTGAACCTCCTGATGTCCTGAATCGCACTTGAAAAGTCTAAGCGGTTAAACGCTTCTCCCAAGGTGCAATAGCCATGTCTCTGAGAAGAAGAAAAACCACACTTTAAATGGAAGGAAACAAAGACAAAATTGAGCAAAACATTCAGAAAAGCACTCTGACACGCAGCTGATGCTAATGGATACCATACGCCCCGGAAATATAGTGCCTCTGGACTGAAGAGTTATTTGTTCTACAAGAAATTAAATGAAACTAGATACACTGTTTGTAACTAACAGGTATGTAGGCAAGGCCTTTCAATTCATACTAAATGGGTAATCTGGCATCACTGGTATTTGATTTCCCTGGGAATCTACTCCACTCTTGCAGAGTGTCACGATGCTGGCATTCCCTCATGGCTATCACAGTCCCCGTTTGCCATGCACAAGGAAGAGCATGCTTGTACAGTAGTCTGTGCCTACAAATATGAGGATTATCTGAGTCACTGGAGGGTAAGAACACAGCTAGTTGCTTCTGGGATCAGAAGAACAAATGGTCTCAACATGTAGAACTTATTTTGGTGCTAGAAGCTTAGGCACCACAAGCAAGAGCAACTGCATTTCCTTTGGTACTTCTCCACATCGTAATGTCAAAATGGAAGTTTCAGGGGCTGTTTTGAACAACTTAAGGTGGTATTAGCAGCCCAAAATGACATTGGATCACATAAACTAAGTACATTTAGAGCCACAAAGCCACACTGGAGCCCAGGACCAAATATACTGAGGCTAGGAAAAAACTCTAACTGGTAAAAGAGAATCTTGCAGAGCAGTGTGCTACTACGGTTTTATCAGCCATGGGAAGGAGGGAGATAAATAATTATTTGAAGCTCATTCCTAGACAGACTTCCTTGGTAAATTATGTGATGGTGACAAATTTCGCAGTAGAAACTAATGTTCCTTTTTGCGACTCAATGAAAGCTTACCCTGCATGTACCCCAGTGGGACAGGACAGTTAACAATTCACTGCAGTGTGCTGATAATTACTGCCTATTGGTTAATGACCAAATTCAGGCTTGTCCTGCTTGCTCGTTCACCTGAAATACCTCAGACCCAAGCACACTGCCCACTTCACAATATGCACACCTTGCTTAGCTAATAGCAGTGAATGAACACATACAGTCAACAAAACTTTTGTTGAAATTTATACATTTGTGGCTGTTCTCTGGCTAAACAGTTATCATAACATTACGCTTAAAACATTAACATGAGAGACATTTCCTTGAACAGATTTCTATGAAACTACAGCTCTACCTTTCCCAGTGTACCATCATGACAAAATTATTCAAAAAGCGTTTCCAATTTCATTTCAGCTACACATATGCACTTGTTTTGGTTTTCTTTACCTTCAGTGCTCTCCCATAACATGTTTCACATGTTTCTTATCAAGACCTTCCTACCTTGTCATTTTTCCCTAAAAAACAGTATCCAGTTTGGGAAAAAAATGTTTCCTAGTTGTGAGACCGCTATTTCAAAATCAAGAAAGATAAGAACCTGTAAGAAAAACTAGAGCCTCTAAATTATGTTTTAGATTAGCTTAAATTGTTGCTCTGAATTTTTTGGTTCATGTGTGCTTATTCCTTGCTACTTTTTCCACCTTCTACTCTAAGCTTTTAAATTTATACGAAGAATTACTTGAAAGATTAGTGTTTAATTCTAACCATCCCTGGTTTGTTTTTTATACTAAAAAACCCAAATAAACTTGAAAGGTGAATGGTCAAATATCAGACAGTAACCAAAATATTTTGTCCACTCTCTGAATGGACAAGAAGCAAAAGCAAATACTCACCCATCACTAGGACACCAACTTCTGCACAAGTAGGGGAAAAAAATAATCCCTATATATATGGGTTATGAAGGACACCCAGGAGAGATTTTAGGCTATTTGTATTTTGGCCTCAATGTAGTTTGAAACCTCAGCTTAACAACCTTATCATTCAAAGCACCACAATGATTGGTGACAATCTGTTGTCCCCCTGCTCCTTCTCACCCTAATTTGAGATGGCACAAAGGGAAAAAGCATGCTTGAGACTTTTGCAGACCAATCTAAGTTCACCTCATCTATAAGATAAAGCAGAAAGAGGGCTGTGAATCTGGTGAAAGG
Source organism: Rhagologus leucostigma (assembly GCA_013397725.1). Taxonomy (NCBI): domain Eukaryota; kingdom Metazoa; phylum Chordata; class Aves; order Passeriformes; genus Rhagologus; species Rhagologus leucostigma. Next base: position 330,933 of record VZTD01003765.1, on the reverse strand, counting down.
CTTTACAGTACCCTTCAGATGTAGACAGGCAGTCTCTGGGTCACTGGTCTACAAGGTCTGCAAAGTCTTGCAGTATGTCCTTTATGTAAGCTCTCCTCAACATCATGCCCTTTCTGAGTAAAAAAGCTCTGTACTGTCTCTCTCAGCTCTAAAATGCAAAGCTACTTTTGGTGCATGACTAGAGTCATCACACCTCCTTCCCTCTCTCGTGGCTGGCATTACTACGTGGATGTAAAACCTCCTTACCGGTGCTCAAGTTCCACACATCCCAGATAGCCATGGCAATCAGCACAGGAATGAAACTCAAACTTCAAGAGTTTAATCTCTACATACAATGGATGTATTTTAACTCTTGGTTTTCCAAGAGGTCATTCAAAGAGCTTTCATGTTCCCTTTACAGTTACATGATACAGTTTATATCCCAAACTGAAAGCATATAGACTTGTTGATCCTCTTTGTAAAGTTTGAAACTGATGCTTTACTTACCTCCATTCAAATTTACATCAAGATTCCAAAATATCAGGTGGCTGCCTGCAAGCAACTTCTTTGGAGATTTTTCTCTGGTTTTGCAAATGCTTTCTATTTTAGTTCAAAGAGAGACAGTAGAAAGATAGATGGGCTTGTATAAGTAGTGGAGAACTGTATGTCTATTCTTGCAAGTTCCCACATCTCTGCCACAAAGACCTACCTAGAAGTTACTCTGCCAGCTGCCTTTGCCTCACCAAGTGCCGGTATCCAGTGTTGCCAAAGAAGAGAGTTAAGTATAACCCCTAAGACCACATGGCAAAACCAATTTTTCAATATACTGTCTGTCAATTAAGAACCACAAAGATTGTAGGAATTGACCCACACCATGCAGACTTACTTCCCTGGTGCTTTCTTTATGAACATAAATCCACTTTTCACGGTAAAAACCTAAAATGAAATCAAAATATAAGCATTTTAGGCTTCCACATTAGTTAATGCCTTCTAGAAAGAAACTGAACTTAACACACATTTTTCAATAAAACGCTTCCTAAGATAGCAGAAACATTTTAATGAAGGAAGTTTATAAAGGCTGGAAAACATAAAAATTTTCACAAGTTACAGACTTCATGAAAGTAACAGAAAAGTTATATAAATGTTTTTTTAAAACCACAAGAGTTGGCACACAACTGGCAGATGAATGAAAACTTTGGTCAGCTGTGACCAATCACTGACATAACAGTGGTCCTACATAATTTCTGACCTTTTTTTTCCATGCAATAGGCTCCTTAGCATTTGAAAGTACAGCAGATTTGGACAACGTTTTTGTTCCTGGCCACTCTACCCCTCTAATCCATTTTCTTCTGTACAGGTGCCTGCTCTACATTGACTTGGTTCAACTAATTGGAGAAAACTGGAGGGAAGTAAAGGATACAAGACTAATAAAGGCAACCAGGCAGACCTTCAGCTTTCACAAGTCTCACATGTTGTCATATGAGACATCCAGCCCCTTGAATCTTCTGAAATACTTTAAAACTCAGACAAGCCTGGAGAAGCTTGCAGCTTTCTGCAATACCATCTCTCTAACAATTTTGGGGATACACAAATAACAGATCATTTCAAGATCAAAGCATTAGAAATGCCAAGAAGTTGCTAATCAACTTACCTTTTTTTACCTACTCTACCAAGTCCTCTGCTTCAGTAAGTTACTTGCCGCCATACACATTTGCAGTCCAAAGCATAAGTGATCTTTTACAAATGAGAACTGATAAAATGGCTTTCATATTTTAATTTTTTTAAATATGGACTTCTCTCCAAGAAATTCAGTACTGATAAAGTCTTTATCAAGAGATATTATTATTATGACAAAATATATTTATTTATTATATGACTCTGGAGTTGTATAACTAATCAGAATCTGAATTAAGCAAAAAAACCCAGCTGCCTTGGGAAGCAGAAGCTCCCATAAGTATCCAGAAGAATTTCATCTGAAACTAGTCCACAGTTTCAATTAAGACATATCACTTTTGACACCAGAATTTGTTGCCAGTACAGAAATAGACATAATTTGGAAGGCTACTCTATAGGTGAATATAAAATAATGGCTATTATAACATTTTTCTGAACCTACATGAGTCTTCTAAAATAAATGAAAAAACCCAGCCTTACATTGTGAATCTGTGTTATTCCTAAAATGATTTTTTTTCCTTTTCTTGGCTGCAAACTCACAGTCTTCAGTATTGTATACTTCTTCATTCTCATCATCCCCAGTTATGATACTGAAATAAAAACAACTAATTAGAATAGCAGAAATTAAATAAAATTAAAGATGCATACACCATTACAATTACAATTTTCTGAATTAAAGTCTACCAGCTGAAAAAGAATAAATCATATCTTAATTAAGATCTTCTACCTGATTGTCTACAGCAACATGTATCTTGAGAGGAGCTGTCTTGTTCTTTTCTTTCTTGAATTTTGTGTCAAAGTGATTAAATGTGCAAAAGTATCTTCCTAAGAGGCATCTTGTAAGTCATTACTGACATTCAGGAAGGACCACTAAGAAGACAGTACTAACTGGACAACTGCAAAACTCTGCAAAGCTCTGGTGTACAAAAATCTATTATTTGAAGTGGCCGAAACCTTAACTGCACACAGGTAAAATTCTGTTAAGAATTATTGCACATCCTTGCACAGGCAGAAAGCCAGCAGAGAACAGTATCTCTCTTACTACTGGCACCTTTGGGGCAAAGAAAGTCTTTAAGAAATGCTTGATTCACAACTCAGCACATACTGCAGGTGCCATGGCACTGTTTTACCAATGATCTGCACAGCATCAAGAGCCAAGTGGTCTGTCTCTGCCAGAGAGATTTAGCTATACCTGTGTCACTTCTGACAGTTAACTACGTAACCCAACACTGAGGACTACACCAAATACTTACATATGTCGTACATATAGTGTGAATATACAAAAAAAATACATACTACAAACTATTAATTTTTTTTAATAAGCTAACGTTTCTAAAATTTATATACATTTAAAACCTGCCTGTGCTACAGGAAGTCTACACAGCTTCATAAAATTTTCTTTCCATTTTTGCAGATAACTAGAAGGACCAGTAACAAAGATAAGAATGGGTGTTCTCTTTTCTAGCACTGAGAAGGAAGATACTTTATATGAAGGCCATGGTCTTGCACAGATAAGAAGAATAATGAAGGATACATGGTAATGAAGTTTAACAGGGGGACTTTTTTCTACATTATTGCTCTTTGGCAATAAAGTTGTATACAAAACTCCTCACATTCATTACTACTTTAATCTAAATTGCTTTTTGTCACTGCTAGTTTGAACTTCAGATTAAAACCACTGAACACTAAACTGAAGGACACGAGTTTTTTCAAAAATAACCTGTATCTGGGCATTAAGTGACAAAAACCAAATTATTTTAGTCTATTTCTACTAGCTTATAGAGTTAAAATTTACAGGTTTGAACCCTCTGTTAAACAACACCGTAAAAAAATTTTGGTTTTTGTATTGTTCTAATCAGTAAATGCTAGCTCAGCTTAAAGATAGTCGAGAAGATTTAAAAAGTTGGTTTCATCTTAGCTTTTTTTTTTCAGGACTTAAACCTAACATACCTCTGCATTCAGAGAGTGCTCAATCCAACGTGGTGGCCTTAGTGCATGCCTTAATATTTTTAAAGCAGAGGATAAAGACTCAATATCTTATATACTCTGTGCAACAGTGCCAAATATCACATCTGGTCAAACAGCAAAAGAGTTCAGAGGGAAGAAACCAGCAAGAGACAAAAGCGAAGCAACTGACAAAAGCAAAACATCAACACCAACAAGTTATTTGATTATGTAACGTTTCAGTCCATCAGTTTGGGAGGTTTTTTCCCCCCAAAGCTATCATATAGGAAATCTATAAACTCACTGAAATTAATTTAATTATGTTTTAACATATTGGCTGCATCACCACATCATTTGAGAAGTTATTGCAGAATCTGAGGAGTTGCTACAGAACCAGAAATTGAGCCCAAAGCTCCCAGAGCTTTATCACCCTAACAACAGATACAAGTCTAGGTAGATATGTCCTGATACTGTGCAACATAATCTAGGCAGCACAGAAACTCTCATTCCCCTTGACCCAGGGCAAGCAATGGGGAGAGGATGGGAGGCCACATTCCTGAAAGCCTGCTTAGAAGAGGAAGGTTAATATATAAACATTTCTTCTTTTGTTCCTGGAGAGGAAGTGTCCCTAGAAAGTAATTTAGATCAGTAACATACCTGAAGTGATTTGAAGCCCACTCCTGACATCCCATAACATACACTTCCTCAAGCATCATATAAATAACTGTGGCAGCTTAAGGAGTAAATAAACATAAGGAATTGTGAAGATAAAGAGGGTTATTTCAAACACCTTTGTCTAGTATCCAAATTTGCCTGTGACATTCCTGGAATTCCTCAAGTCTCTTTAGAGAAAAGACAAATTGGAGTGTTACCTCTAAGGATCTTATCATATGAGGCTTTATTTCCTCATGTTCTGTCCCACTTCACATGGAGAGTCTTTGCCTACTCAACTCTAAACAACACCACTCTTCTTGACAAACCTTTAGTCTGAAAGCAATGAATGAAAGCAAGGGTCCCAAAGACATCAGAAGACCGGGACAGAAACAGAGTTACCAGTGACTGCTAGTGTTCCTTCCAGAAATCTGCAGAGCTGCTTGAAGAGTAATAAAGCTGCTCTACCGTTCCAAAAGCAACCCCTGCCCCCTCAAACACCAAGCTAAGATACAAGAAACCAAATCAAGTGCTGCACGTGCCATATGGTGTAACAGAAGCCTTAATTTAACATTTTTATTATAATACCGCACGTGACATATGAGTGCACCTGGAAGGATTTAAATACATACATAATACTGCCAATTTACAGCTATTCTTACTCTCTTGTCTTGATGACGCACTTCATCAAAAATTATTCTAAAGCTTTTAAAAGCAAAGTACCTGGTGTCCTTAGAACAAAAATATCTTAGATAAATACAGAAAGAACTTCAGTTTTTCCGTTTTTCCAAAAAAAAGTAATTTCATAGCAGTATTTAAATAACCTCTTGGCTATGACACTTAAAATGATGGAAAATGTGACAGAGTTATCTGAGCTTCAACTATTTTCCCTCCTCCCCTTGCTTCTTTTCATGTGGCCCTCAAGTCATGAAATTTTATACAGACACACACTAAGAATTTTAGAAGTGACTCTTACAGATTGACCACGCATGGAAAATCCTGAGCTAAGTGCATGCACCACATGATTTTGTCATTTGACGAATACATTGTAATGTTATCTGTTAATAGATTCAAATCAAAGGACTTCCATCCAGTGCCAAAATCATTCTTGTGAACACTGTATCTCACAGAATTAGACAAGAGACACCGCAGACTGAAATGGCTACCCTTGCCAGACCAAGTAGTTTATATGAACCTAACACACACACAAAAAATACCACCATCATGAAAATCTTATTCGTCTAATTCTCTTTCTTTCACCTCAAAAGGAACGCGTAAGACAGGTTTACTCCTAAGTTGCAGGCTATTGAAAGGCACTTGCGTACAATTCTGTAAGGCAGTTCCCCCCCACCAAGCTTCTCTCCACACCAAACTTCAAGGACACAGTGCCATAGCACTGGAAGCATCTATCTTTGCTTGAATTTACAGGCAGTCACAGCCAGCATTCACACCACAGAGCTTGAATGCACACAGCCCAAGCCACATTTCCAGTTACTATATACCCTGAACACAAGGCACTCTTATGCAAATAACTAAGACCTACAGAACATTTTTTTCCCATCTTAGTTTCCATAAAAGGATCTAAAGTGCATTCAAGCACTATGCCAAATTATGAAAACTGTTCCTGCACAAGTGATTATATTTGTTCAAGCATGGTTACCATTAGGTCCACCAATTTTACTAATTGAGCAACTGGATTTACCAAGGCACTGGATGACTAATCAAGCCAAGTTAGAAGTTCTATTTTAATAAGAACACATTCTTCAGTTCAAGTAACTGATGTGTCCTTAAGGTTTATTTCTGAATCTGTTTGTGATTAGATCTTTGTAGTTTCTGAAGAGAAAGTATTTGCAATGGGTAAAGGACAAAGTTTGGCAAGCAACTGTATCTATACTTTCTCTCACAGAACAGAATAGAACCAAAACTAAAGAGGGTTTCAATCAACTACATAGCTTGAATTTATTTCTCTATAAAGGAAAACTGCTATACTGCTCCTTGAAATACAGTACTCAAGTACTAACTTCTAACTAAGAAGACATTCCTACAGAACATTTTGGTGGAAAATATTATTCCTTACAACGGATGTAAATGAATAAAACCCTGCTAGAACTGCCAGACTGGCATACAACACCATTCCTATTCACAGGCCAGCTTAAAAAGAGACAAATAGGTATTTTTTGTACTGTTGACTATATGTTTCTTCTACAAGGAAGCAATTTATCAAGTCTCGTTCTTTTTTAGTGCTACTCAGCTAAGCTGTTGTCTTCAATATACACCATAATTATTTCCAAATAGCTTAAAATGGTACAGAGAACCAGCCAGCAACACATCTTACACTGCTGTACCACAATGTGAAGCCCTGCTCATAGCACAGAAGAAGCCCAAGCCTGCGTATATTCTGGGTACAGATTGGATCGGAAAGGAAAGTCCTACAGTTTTGCAGGAAAGGAGCCAGGAGTCTTGAGGATAAGTAAAACAGGTCAGCAGTGTGCCCTTGTGTTGCATTAAGCCAACTGCACCCTGGTTTAAGCTAACAAAAGCGTATCCTGCAGACTGAAAGAAGCAAACATCCATCTTTATTTGGCGTGAGTATTCATCTGGAGTACCGTTGTCTAGTTTGGGTCTCCCCAGTACAATGAAAATATAGTCATACTGGCACAGCTCCAGTGGGGACTTACCAACGTACTGGAGCACATGGTGCACAACGTAAGAGAACAGACCTTGTTCAGTGTTAAGAGCTTGTGGTGGAGGGAAATCTGACTGCTGTCAGTTTCTAATATGAGGCTATAAATAAGATGGAGTGAGACTGTAAGGTTGGAAGAGGTGGGCAGTAGTAAGTCAAGTGGTAATGGACACAGACTGTGAAAAGAGAAATTCTTACTAGACTGAGGAGGGCAGGGAGAAATGACACAACATTGGACAAGCCAAAAACAAACCAAAATAATAACATTGAGAGTAATAAAACTTAGAACAGGAGCCCAGAGAAGAATTTCCATTCTTGGAAAAGCACAAAACTGAACTGGGCAAGGCCCTGTACAACTCAACCTCAGCTGGCCTTGCTTTGAGTATGTGTTTCAACCAGATGACCCCCAGAGGTAATTTCCACCCTAAACTGTTCCATAATGTTGTGCAAATAGATATTAATTGCTGTTTAGCAGCAGAACTTAACTGGCACATAAAAAGTTCAAGTTACAATCGTAGATCCACAGTTCAAAGTGTAGTGAGATTACTCCAAAGTAGTGCTACTATGCCAAGAAGTACCAACTTGAATTCTCTAGTCTGAGTTTGGACAACATACATCAGTAATTAAATAGAAGCAGAATTAAGAAGAAAAAATTAAAGCCACAGCTTGTGGCTCCAGAGGAGTTCAATTCTAGAGTCTTTCAAGACTAAGGGAAAAAAAAAAAGATAAAAAAACCAATTCAGTATTTTTGCTCAAAGAGGCAATGAAAATACCTCACCTTGCTCTTTGGGGAAAAGATAAGTACACACATATATACACACACAATTACGAGCAGAAGAGCAAAAGTCTTAATGGCATTCACAAAGACTGATGACTCCTTTCATACTTGTCAAACAGTATAAATTAAACAACCTACAAGATATTTATTTTTTAAGCAATTTGCACAGTTGCTAAGTATTTATTTCCCTTAATTTGCCAACTATATTATTAAAGATATGAAAGAGAGAAGATTTTTTTTCAAAGGTATTTAAGGCAACTTTTACGTCGGAGGCTTACTGAACATTCTTCCAGACACAGTGTTTTGTATCCACAGTGGCCAGACTGTGTGGATAAAGAAGTCCAAATGAGATCAGTGACAGATGACCACAAAAGGAGAAAAGACATGAAGAAAACAGTAGGTTAAGCTTAATAATAATGCTTCACTGCTTGATAACTCCCTTGAGGATTGTTTCACAAATTTAGAAACACAGGTGTGTGACTACAGCAAGTCCTACCTTCCCAGTAAATTCCCTCTAAATCAGATGAGTTATCATTTACTGAACTAACAACAAAACACTGAATATTCCCTTTCCTCATTTTGAGCACATTATGCCGGAATTTATGACCAAGAATGCTATCCCTGAGAATTACTTCTTTGTGGAGAAATTTGTTTTGACAAATCTATTTATATCACACCAGTCTGTGGGCATTTGCCACAAGTATTACTTTATTTATCTAATCTCTTTTTCACTTGTCCTACAGGAGCACATACAGTCATATGTTGTGTTAGAGAATGAGCATTAAGCTACCACTGATTGTATATTTGGAGCAAAGGCATTTTGTGTCTGCCACAAACTAATGCAACACCCACCCAGAAAGCCTTCATTCACTTCCGGGTAACAGTTCAATATGCCTGTTGCACTTGCAATTTACAAGTGTCACTTTTACCTTTAAATGGTACTCGACAGGCATTGGGGGAGGGGGCTTTTTGTTGTTTTTTTTTGTTTGTTTGTTTTTTTTTTAATATTTATTGTTTTATTATTTTGAAAGACATACAAGCTAAGAAGGGATCTGGCTGCCTCAAATAAGCAGCTCACAAAGCAATGACAAAAGACAGACAATCTCCACAGGGGTCTCCTGTCTGCCTAACAAAACACATGACTGCATTTGTACACAGATGACATCAGCTACCTCAAACAGTTGCAATATGAATGGAAATTAAGTCAGTCTTTGCCTTCCCACCTGCTATTAACTCATGCAGAATCACTTTTTTTTTTTAACTTACACAGTGTGGCTGATATCATTCAGCTGATTATTCCCATCCTCAAGGGCAGGACTAAAGGGTTCACATCTTTTCCATCCATCTTCTGTTTTAACCCATCTCCATCCAGGGGATCTCCAGTCTTGGCCCAAAAATGGCATGGTTTCTCTATAAGCAGCAAGAAGAGATTCTTGGTTTATTATTTATTAAAAAAAGTCTCAGAACTTCCTGTCATTACTTCAGTTTCCTCTTTACCCTTAAAAAAAGAAAAAAAAAAAAGAAATTACCTTCAGAAAGGTTTTCTGTAGAGCATCCTTTTAAGAAATAGATTTAGTGGTTTATGTACATTTTTTATTCTCTAACCACATTCTTCTTGTCTTTGAGCATTTATTAGATCAAGGTAGATTTTCTTGTTCTTTAGAGAACAAAGAAAAGAATCCTGGTAGTACAAGACAGGAATGATACCAAAAGAAGCAAAATGGTATCATGTGTAATCTGCTCTGCCATGATCAAACAGATTACTGATCTTTATATGTGACTAATAAATGGTTTTTTAAGAGATTGATGGCTCACAAAATCCATGTTGCTTCTTTTATGTTTTCTAATCCTTACAAATACTGAGTTTATGGTACAATGTGTAGTGATGTTTTGGTAAAGGAATTTTCATTTTCCCTAGTATTTTTTCAGTTGTTGTTGCGGGTCACCTGTCATACCAGCCTGGTATTAAGCAGATACCAGGACAAAAGGAGACTGCAACAAAGTCCACTGTGACATGTCTCCAGAAATTCCTACAAATAGATGCAGGTCATCACAGCTATATCGTTCAAATAGTGTTCTGCTACCATTTTTCAAAAGCGAGATTCACTTCTGACACACTAAGAATTTGAACAAGGCAGTTTCTACACTTTGAAGACTATGACCTTGCCAGGTTTGCCCTCTTCTTCTCATTCATCACACAAACATATTGCTCCTTAGTTTAAAAAGAGATTTCACATGCAAGCTCTAGAGGGAAGATAGCATTATCATATTTGAAACACATGTTAATATATAACAGCAACAGCTTTGGTCCTAAAAAATATGCATTTTCTAACATTTTTCAACTTGAAAAAATATTAGGCCACATCAGTAAACATCACTATGAATTTATTTAAACATTTGCACTCTTGACCAGCATTTGTCCAGTATATTCTCTAGAACAGGATAAAAAGCCAGAAGAAATATAGGTTGAGTGAGCCAGGTGGGTTTTTCTTTAAGTAAAAATCTGCATGCTATGCAAAATGAAGTGCATTGTCTAGGCCTCAGGATTGACTAAAGTCTCCTTCCTACTCATAACTCAGCTTTCCTCTGCTCCTAGCAAGAACCTTTTCCAGAATTTACAATATCGGTTCCCCCAGTCACCACTAATTTTATTCATGCCCACCTGCTTTTCCAATCCTTTTACTGGTTCATAGGAATAATATGAACCACAATAAGTTGTTCAGTACTCCCCTCATACTGGTGTCTTTATCACAGAATGGTTTGGGTTGGAAGGGACTTTAGAGATCACCCAATTCCAACCCCTCTGCCATGGGCAGGGACACCTTCCACTAAACCAGGTTGCTCAGAGCCCCATCCAATCTGGCCTTGAACGCTAAAAAGAATGGGATACCCACCACTCCTCTGGGCAACCTGTGCCAGTGCCTCATCACTCTCATAGTAAAGAACGTTTTACTAAAACCTAACCTAAACCTACCTTCTTTCAGTTTGATGCCATTCTGCCTTGTTCTGTCACTATGTGCCCTTGTAAAAAGTCCCTCCTCAGCTCTCTTGTAGCATCCCTTTAAGTACTGGAAGACTGCTCTAATGGTCTCCCCGAAGCCTTCTCTTCACCTGGCTAAATAACTCCAATTCTCTCAGCCTGTGTTCATAGAACAAGTGCTCCAGCCCTCCTCTGGACTCTCTCCAGCACGTTCACAGCCTTCCTGTGGTGGGGATCCCACAGCTGGGTGCAACACTGTAGGGAGAACAGGAGGAGAGCACAGTAGAGGGGCAGAATCACGTCCCTCGACCCACTGGCCACACTCCTTTTGGTGCAGCCCAGAACACGTTTGGCTTTCCGGGCTGCAAGTGCACACTGCTGACTCATGTTGGGCTCCTTATCAACCAACAACCCTGAGTCCTTCTCCTCAAACCGGTTCTCAATCCACTCTCCACCCATCCTGTACTTGTGCTTGGGACTGCCACGACCCAGGTGCAGGATCTGGCACTCAGCCTTGTTGAACTTCATGAGGTTCGCACACACTCATTTCTGTCCTGTCAACGTCTCTCTGGATGGCACCCGTTCCCTCCAGCTTGTTGACCACACCAATTTGGTGCCATCCAGAAACCTGCAGAGGATACACTCAATCCCATTGTCCATGTCTCCGACAAAGATGTTAAACAGGCCTGACCCCTCAGGAATGTCATTTGTCACTCATTTCCACTTGGACACAGAGCTGTTGACTGCAGCTCTTTGGGGGTGTCCATCCAGCCAGTTCCTTATCTACCCAGTGGTCTATCTGCCAAATCCATCTCTCCAGTTTAGAGACACAGAATTTGTGTGGGACAGTGTCAAACGCTTTTTGTAAGTTCAGGCAAATGACATCAGTCGCTGTGTGATGGTGTGACCCCGTATGACCTCATCCACCAACCTTGAAAGCCCACCATAGAAGGCCTCCAAATTTGTGAGGCAGGATTTGCTCCTAGTGAAACCATGCTGGCTCCCATCCTCACACAGCCTAATGAGATCTCAACGCCCCATTCCTCCAGGCAGGCTTCACCCACCTCCCTCCAGACCCCTCAGTGCTGCCCGTCATGCCTCGCCCCAGCCTATTCCCCAGGCCCATCTGCCCACCCAGACTTTAATACCTTGTTCCACACTCCTTCAGCTCCACACGCCCTTAAGAGCCAACCCCAGACCCCTCAAGCCCCGACTGCCCACGCTCAGCCCCAACCCCCCGGGCCGGCGGGGCTCACACACACGGCCCCACAGGCGTCCTCCCGGCCCCGCTGCCGGCCGGGCCGCGCTCACCTCAGGGCGCCGTCCCC